>ML293542.1:44363-57668 GCA_005239495.1 Nicotiana undulata | reverse complement strand
TATATGTATAACGCCCATATACGCGGCGCTATACAGTGTTGAATTATTGGAGGTTGTATAGCGACGCGTATAAGGGCGCTACACCCTGACATGTACAGCTTTATGTATAACGCCCAAGTACAGGGCGCTATACATTAACGATGTTAATGTATAGCGCCCTGTACTTGGGTTAATGTATAGCGCCCTGTACTTGGGCGTTATACATAGATATATAACCCTTTTTTTTCATTTATTTTCGTTCTTTATGTTTATTTTTGTATTATTTTGGTTCCCAACTCCTCAAATTGTCACCCCTAATTATAACTAATACTCCTAGCACTGCTTTCATGTCAGTGTAGTGCCTACTTAGTGAAGAATTATAGGCATGTGATAATTAGGAGTAATGTGTAACTTATGAACTTTTCGAGAAAGCCCTGACCCCATTTCCAAAAGACTTCTTTAAATCAATGTAGTGCCAAAATTCTCATGAGTCCATAACCTAAAGTGTAATATAAATGTGTGTAAAAGAAAAAGAGTAATAATTTTATATATAACACTTTTTTAAAGAGCGATATATTTTAATGGTGTTTTGGCCGAATATATACTATTTTCGGTCCAAAATAAGTGATTTTTTTGCATGTTTTCTCACATATTAAGAAATCCACCTTTTAGCATTAACTAGAAATGAAATTGACCATATAAACATTTACTATCTCACATAAATACTCCTAATACATATTCCAACACTATTTACTCCAAGGGCAATGTAGGAAAAAAATAATTAATTCATTCTCGAAATCCGAAAAAATCACTTATTTTGGACCACAAGAAAAAAGCCAAAAATCACTTATTTTGGACAGAAGGGAGTAGCGTTCTTTAAAAGAGCGTTATATACGTAACGCCAATATAGACCGCGCTATATAGGGTTGACAGGATAGTTAAGCATAACGCGGTATATAACAACGCTATATATATGTATAGTGTAGTTATATATCGCGCTATACCTGTTTAAATAAACGGCCCCTCCTTTTTCCCCATATTCGAACCAGACAAACCTTCCCTTTTTTAAAATAAAAAAAAATAGCGCCCTCCCCCCCTTTTTTCTCCAAAAAAAAAATCCGAGTGGACCCCACTTGTCACACAAAAAGATAAGATTGTAGGTCCCACATCCTACCCAAGCCTTCTATTGTTGTGGTTTCCTCGTTTCGAGCTCAAAATTTCAATTCATCGACTTTCCGAAAAACATAAATCGAGGTATTCCGATTTAGTTTATGTCGAAACTCGTACAATAATGCATATTAGTTGTTTTGAATGTGTTTCCATGTTGTTTTGTGTTTTTTTTTGCGATTAAACTAGTATGTTATTTTTATCCGGACTAAGATATTAATGTTCTAAAAAATATGTAAAAATTGAGAAATCATTATATTTTGTTAATAAAAATGTTAATAAATTTCTTTTACTTTTTTATATGTATTTTTGTGAATAAAATGTATTTGTTGTTCTTATCTAGTTTAGATTATTTATTTGCTTAAAAACTAGTGTCCTTTTAGCGTAGTAAAATGTAGAGCCTTTTAGCGTAGTAAAATGTACAGCCTTTTAGCGTAGAATCCCTGTAATTTAAGTATCTCTTATACTGATAGATCAAACACACACTCTGTCCAATTAAATATGACAACAATTAATTATTTAATTTATAAAATAAACATACAAAATTATGAAAATATTCAAATTGACATACATAAGAATTCAGGATAGCTTGGTGCTACTGGGCCTCAAATATCGAGCCTGGAACCCATAGGCATATACACTGTCCAATTAAATATGACAAAAATTAATTATTTAATTTATAAAACAAACACACAAAATTATGAAAATATTAAAATTGACACATATAAGAATTCAGGATAGCTTGGTGCTACTGAGCCTCAAATATCGAACCTGGAACCCATAGTTATATACTCTGTCCAATTAAATATGACAAAAATTAATTATTTAATTTATAAAACAAACATACAAAATTATGAAAATATTAAAATTGACACATATAAGAATTCAGGATAGCTTGGTGCTACTGAGCCTCAAATATCGAACCTGGCACCCATAGTTATATACTCTGTCCAATTAAATATGACAAAAATTAATTATTTAATTTATAAAACAAACATACAAAATTATGAAAATATTAAAATTGACACACATAAGAATTCAGGATAGCTTTGTGCTACTGGGCCTCAAATATCGAGCCTGGAACCCATACTCTGTCTAATTAAATATGATAAAAATTAATTATTTAATTTACAAAACAAACATACAAAATTATAAAAATAATAAAATTGACACACATAAGAATTCAGGATAGCTTGGTGCTACTGGGCCTCAAATATCGAGACTGGAACCCATAGGTATATACTATGTCCAATTAAATATGATAAAAATTAATTATTTAATTTACAGATCAAACATACCATTAATATTGTTTAATTTACAGTAGACGACACACCTATGCATCCCGGACCTGTCTCCGATGAGCTATTAGTGTTACAGGGAGATCATAGGTCCGCCTACGTATGGGAGGGAGAGCTACTGGCCCAGACTCTCCGCGCCAGGAGAGTGGACGACGTGTGGGATTTTATGAGGGAAAGAGTACTCCATCCCCGTGTAGTCCAGCGCCTGCTGGATACGGGCTTCTACAGAATTTTTGTGTGTTAAAGATTCTGTCGGATACAAAACAGCGCGGGCAGATTTTTCAGTTCGACAAGACAACACACATAATATAGTATTTAACCGCGCTATATATATTCACATAACGTAGTATTTAACCGTGCTATATATATTCACATATTTATCAAAAATCTACCTTTAACTCAACTATTTTTGAAATATATTTATCAGATATATTCACATATTTTTTCATTTTTTAATCCAATACTATTTTTTATTACATGAACGGGAAGAAAAAATGCATTAATTTACTCAACTCGAAAATGTTAAATATCAATAAGATTTAACAATAATGGAAACATAATTTTATTTGATACATCTTGCAATATATACAAAACAACTACTTATTACAACATAAACTCATTGATAGTTGGGCACATTAGAAGAACACTCACCACGAGCTTGATTACCACCGCCACCCAAACCAGCCAAAGGACATTTTCGACGGTCGTGTCCTGTTTGCGAGCATATACTACATTTACGCGCATAAACGGTATCTCTAACATCCATGTGGTTCCGTATACGCGTTCTCTTATGCACCTATATTCAACGCAAATAGCCTTTGTTACTCACCATTTTAAATGGTTCCGGCGGCCAATAATGATCAGCACCAACTGGCTGCAACTGCCCACTATAGGTGTTTAAGTAAGTAGCAATACTATATTGTTTATTAACGTAGTTGGTTGGCCCTAAACCAACATGTTGAAAGCACCTGATGGCATGTGATAGATGGACCATTTCTCTCAAGAGCATAACCTTCTAGATTCATTTATGGTATGTACATTATTCCCCCGGTTTTGATGGATAGCGGTGCGAACTTCAAAAATATTTCTGTCGTGATCATACTGCAAAAATGAATGCCAATGTGCTCGCCGCCTGTATTTATCAAATCTCTTCATCGGTAGTGGCATAAATTCAACACCCATTTCCATCAATGACGTTGCAGCTGCAGCCATTTCATCAAACCTCTCCGCCATCTGCTTGAACAACATCCGCTCCATGGCAGTGACATGCAATCCTCTTGCTGACTTCAATAACCTGTTAAAAGACTCTGGCACATTTGTAGTCAGAATTCCCTATCTTCTTCCACCATCCGCATGAAAAGTCCATTTGTGAAGCTCATGTCGCATCAACCAATGATAGGCGCTCACGTCTTCCTGCCTGATAGATTCCATGTGCCTCCGGAATTTATGCTCTTAGTGGTCTGTTGCTTCCATCCACATCAAATCATGCAGATCTTTGTTGGGATGTGCCTTCTGGAAATTGGCCTTAAAGTGCCTCACACAGTAACGGTGGTAGGCATAAGGTTCTTGCCATGCAGGCAAGTTCTCTACAGAACTTAAGATATCACCATGCCGATCAGATATTAGACAAATACCGGAACGCTGTTTGACAACGTGCTCTTTCAAACGGTTCAAAAACAGCATCCACGTCTCTTGACTTTTATTGGCACAAACGGCAAAAGCTAGAGGAAATATATGTCCATTAGCATCTACTGCAACGACTATCAACAACTTGATATCATACTTTCCATAGACATGAGTGTCATCTATGGATATTACTGGCCGGCAATGCGGAAAACAATCAATTGCTGGTTTAAATGCCCAGAACACATAATTGAATATATATTCTGGTTTTCCCGGACTCCGCTCAAGCTTCCATTCAACAAACGTCCAGGGGTTAAAGTGCTGCAGTGCGGACATGTTCCTGGGTAGAGCTGTAAATGACTTATCCCAGTTACCATAAACAATTTCAAATGCACGTTTGCGCCCGAGAAATGCCTTTCTTTTGGTAATGGTATGGCCATATTCCTGGTGAACTGATGTAATTCACTCTTTGATTTTATACCTTATGGACAGTTCAAGGTGTGGAATAAGGACAAGAGATATCAAGTCAATATCCAAGTTGAAGTGATTCCCATTGAATGTGTCCCTTTCACATATGTGGGTGGGAATGTATTTATCCACTTGCGACAAACCTTTTTTCTTCTTGCTCGCACGCAGCATCCAATGAAAACCCGTAAACCATCTGCGGAAAACAACCTTGTATACCTCAGGAGTTGACTCCCATACCATCATCTCACGACACTCTTTTACGTTGTGCATTTTTGCCGCCCTGCTTATGCGCGCTTTATCAGGAAAAAGCATGCCCTTTGCCAGCACCGTTGGTCTAGAATCATCCCACATTGCTGTCCGAATTTTAGCAAAATCCCTTGTGAGAGCATCCATATCTGGCATACTTGGCAAGTTATCAAGGTAGGGAATCTTCCTTGAATAAAACGACACTTGGGACTCGTACACTCTTGGTCTAACGGAGGGTGGAGCATACTCCCTCGTCAAATCAGGTCCTTCATTCTCATCCTCCTCATCACCATCCTCACGAGGGAAGGGTGTGTTGTCTCCAGAATCATCGGCATTGTTTTCATAATCACTGTTCTCTTCCTCACTCTGTGCATCTGCCATATCCCGATTTAATATGTCGTCTTTGGGAAATTGAGTGAGGACAGGTGGTTCAACTTGCTCATTTTCACTACACAAACAACAAAATAATAAGCTACTGAAATTAATAAATAAATAAATACTTTCCATATAGCTGTATCATTTCACTTACAAGTCGTAATGTGATGACATTTCTTGATGGACATTTTTCTGTTGGGGATGACTCCAGGATGGACCGCCATGATCCAACACACCAAAACTAGGCATATTCCAACTGGGCGTGAGTTCATAACTTGTAAAATTCATATCTTGCATGTACCCTTTGTGGAATATATGAGTGTTAATACAAATTCAATACAACAAAAATATACATTGTAACACAAAGGAAAATTGAAGTTTACCACTCGTCTTGTGGATTATGTAAAGCTAGAGAGAAATTATTTCCTCACTGCTCATTAGCCGGTGGTGATAAGTTTAAATCAAGGCAAACTCTTTCATCCAGAACCTGTCCGGCAAAAACTGTTCCAGAATAACCACCCGATGACTGAGGGTTATCCCTACTATGTGCAACCTCATTGTTGGGAACGTCTTCAACCTTGACGTACATTTCCAACATTTTTATTACAAGAAATTCCCGGTATTCATCCGGAGTCCTCAAAAAATCCCTCTAAGTTTCATCATCGTCGATGTGAAACTCAACGTAACAAGCAACCCCTTGCGGAGTGACTGAATACAGATATCTTCCGGTTACTTTAAGGTTCACCGAACGCTTCCTCACACTCATTTTGTTACATAATAACGATACCAATCTATCGTACTCTATTGTAAGTGACAATTTAACATGACACTGCGGAGGTAAACTATAGCTCACAGAGTTATTCGCCACCACAACCTCAACCCCCCAATATAATAAAACCCTTATTTTTTGCTCTTCAGACATTATGAAAAAATCCTTGAGAATTTAACACGAAGAAAAGTTTGAACGGGAGTTAGAATATTTTTTGAATGGATTTTTGTAAAATCCTAACGCCTTCAAATAAGGTAATGCCTAGATCGGGGGGCTGAATTTTTTAGGTATAGCGCTCTTTTAAAGGGCGCTATACCCATTTGAATTATTGTTATGTCGGTTAAACGCATGAGACTTATTGAGGTATAGCGCTCTTTTAAAGGGCGCTATACCCATTTGAATTATTGTATGTCATTTAAACGCATAAGACTTATTGGCGGGCCCATGATACGCTCAATTTACACCTTAAAATAGGGTAAGTGATCGTTGTCAAATATAGTAACCCAACAAGGTTGGGGTCGAATCCCACAGAGAACAATGTGAGGGCGATTAGGAATTCTAGAGAGTTATTACTTATCGCGCAATACCAAAAAATAAGATTTTGGGTTTTGATAATTGTTTATAGCTAAATGCGAAAATATAAACTAATCTAAAAAGCGAGTAAAATGATCAATGGCAACAAGAATGAATGTATCGGGTATTACACTCAAGTAACGATCCAATGTATTTCACGATTTTACAAATATGAGTGAGTTATGTTAATTAGCCACGGATAATATTTCTTAATTAGCTTTTCCCAAAGACTAACAAGACTTCCTAAATGAATTATTCCTAGCCCAATTAGGAGATTAAGCACTTCCGGGTTTGGCTACAAGTAGTTCAATCCTATCCCTAGGTAGAATCTATAAAATGAGGGTTAAATCCTCAAGTTCTTGTTAATTAATCTTTCCTAACCCCAAATAATCTTTTCCAAAATTAATTCGGAGTGAATGGGCGAGTCCTAAGGTTAGCTAATCCCTTTGGAAACATTAAAGAACAAGAATAATTAAATTAGCAAACACCCACTTCATAAATATAATAAAATCATTCAATACATAAGCACAACAAGGTATTTAATCCACACTTTCAATATGAATATTCCCATAAGAAAGATTCAAGTGTTGAAAAAATACTACACACTTAGATATTCAATACAAAACAAGGTAATGAAGAAATAAACATAAATGGGTAAGAAATCCTTAACCAAAATGATGAAATATTCAAGACCCAATTGTGTGTGCAAAGCCCTAGCTTCAAGACTTCTTCTTCTCTCCCAAAATTATATTTACAAAGCCAAAGATATGCCAAGATGACTGCTAGGTCGAGTATATCTGAGTTGGGAATGAGAAAATGTGTTTTTACATTTTTGCCCAGTGCTGATGCCCGTTGGCCGCATAGTTGATGTGCGATCTGCATTTTTGATATGCGATCGCAGAGTTGCATCGCATTTCTGAGCTGGACTTCTGGCGTTGTAGGTTTGCGGTCCATTCTGTTGCTCGCAGACCCGTTATGCGATCGCATAATGGACCGCATTTTTGCTCTGAACTTTTGCCAAACATTCTGTTGAATTGTGCGATCCATTTTTTCATTCTGCGGTCCGCATAGCCGACATGCGGTCTCCTCTTATTACTTATGCGATCGCATTTTGCTATTTTCATCACTTTCTCATCTTTTTTATATCTTTTCCATGTTCTTGAGTGTTTAAGCCTTATGCACTGCAAAACATCAAAATTCCATAAGTATAAAAGGTAAATGATCTTAAAAACAAGCTACAATATAAGCAATTTGGTATTAAATGTGCCGAAATTCTCAGGCACATCAACACCCCCAACTTAAACTCTTGCTTGTCCTCAAGCAACTAAAACGACTCTATACGAATTTAGACTACAACTACAAGACCAAAAACAATAATTACCAAGGGCAGTGTTAATTGCTAGTACCACAAGCATGCATTTTCATTTATTTACCCTTCATGAATAGTCACTACTATTTACAAGGAAACTAATCAACTTGTGAAATTTGAGCCTCGACCAATTTGAAAAAATATTACTTTCAGCTGAGTGCACTTGCATCCGAATTCAACAGCTCAACTACTGTCAAATCTCACAGTTCATGTGCCCTTACCAGAAAGAAGGTCCCAACTCACAATATTTACAATGACATCAAAAAGGGACATATTTACAAAGACACTCACTCTCACAAAGAGTTTCAAGTGTTACAACACATCATACCATAGGCTTGCCCTTATTTTAATTCATTGCTTATTTAAGAATATTCGGCTGGAGATCCCATAAGGACTTTTTATGCTTGTAATGTAGGCTTAGGGAAGGGTTGGATAATCATTTGGGTACAAGTGACTACACCCTCCTTGAACACTACTCACATTTTTCTCTTTCAGTGCCCTTTGCTTCCTTTCAAACCCCATAGTCTCACTGGCATTTTGGTTACGNTCTCTTTTTCTTTTCTTTTTCGCTTTATTTTTTTTTTTTTGGAGCTTGAATAATTTTCACATGAATCTTTTGAGGTATATATTCTACACTCAATGCACAACCTTACCAATCTCCACTTTGACACCAAAATCCCAACTTAGGCTTTTTGCCTCATTCTCAATATTCAAGGAGGGACGGGTTCAAAAGAGGGAATTATTTTACAAAACGGGAAAGGTTTGTAATGAGGTTTCCAAACAAAAAGGCTAACGGTTCAAATGGGTAACTAGTGATAATCATGAAAACATTGGGTAGGTTGAAAGGCTTACTGGGTTTCCCAATGTCGAATGAATGCCTAAGGTCATTTTTCCAACTAAACGTACTTATTATTAGCATCGAAAAACCAACTGGGCAAGTTCTATACGACAGAAGTAAACACAAGAATTATTGATACAAAATCTAACACACACGGCACATGATTGTTTGGCTCAACATCGTTTTAGCTCATGAGTCAAGGCTTGGAAACTCGAAGCTTTCATCATATTTACATGTATAATTCTAAGTACACATAGAGTCAACAAGCGAGCCTCAAGTTCACACCGTTGATTTCCTTTTCAACACAAAATACTCTCTTTTAAAAAAAAAAGAAGGGTATAGATTATTTGCAACACACATGCTTGAGACTAGACACTTACACCAAACCGGTCAATACGTTTCATCCTAGTGGCATGGTTCTACTATTACACCCTTGGAAAAGAATCTGGCGAAGAAAAACCAAGGGGAGTTCATTGTTAATTACTACTGATGACATGCATCCTACTATCTACATTTTTTTTTAAGTGTAGAGTTCTGTGAGTGCAGTTGTTTATGGTGAGATATGCGAAGAGAGTAAGGAACTTACCTGGGCGTATTGCGATGGAAAAGTGGTTGCATACACTGGTATGCGACCGCATACCTGTTATGCGGCAGCGTATTGCAAAAGGTCACCTAGGGTTCGTAATGCGACGCACTATGCGATCGCATTACTGAAATGCGGTTCGCATAGTGCACCCTAGCACCGCATTCCAGCCATCCAAAATGCCAAACTAGCTGTCCAGGTTTGCGATAGAACTGCGGTCCACATAGAGACAATGCGATCGCATATGCGTCGCAAACTGGACATTCTTTCTCAGTCTCCCTTTCACTCGCAATTTTGTATTGTTTTGTGAACTTTTGAACCACCACACATGGGTTGCCTCCCATGAAGCGTTTGATTTAACGTCGCGACACGACGAAGTTGACTTTACCACTTTTCTCGCCACTTTGACGATATGAACTGGGCACCTAGCTTGGAATCAAGCTTGTGACCACGGGCAGTGGGGGTGGTAAATAGATGACCGTGCCAAGCCTTGAATTCTTTATTTTTCACTTCTTGGCTCTCATGTGAGGAATGTCATTTTGCTTTCTTGTTTCCTCAAATTGCAAGATGTATGGTATGAATTTTCCATCCTCGCAACACTCCATTGATTCGTGTAGTTCAACTTCCGTTTTACCACACAATTCCAATGTAGAAAAATGCTTGGAATGTACCTTCAAACTTCCAACTTGCAATTTTTTTTTTGATTTTGACATCCTCGTTTTCCCCCGGATTAGAGTCAATTTCAACCAAATTTTCAATCACCCCGGTTGAATCTAATTCCCTATTTTTCTTGGCATCACTAACACTCATGGAGTCGGTTGAAGGATGTTCATGTCTTGATTCCTCACTTTCAAGAATGGCCTCCGAAATGAGCATCATCTTCTCATTTTTAGCATTTGAGAGTTCTTCTTGGTTTTGTGCAAGTGTCAAGCCATGTTGGAGACTATTCTCCAAAAGCTCCTCAAAGGCATTTTGCTCATTGTGTCCTCCCTCAAGTAAACACTTCAACATGAGCTTGAACTCTCCATTTCGACCATGCTCAATTTCCTCCACTTCTTCACCCCTAAAGTTTCCATCACAAAAAGTAGATTCATCACAGTGGGGGCTTGGGGAAGGGCCGGAAAAATATACACAATCATACCAATGACCATTTTGGCAACCACACCTATCACAAATACTCCACTCATAGGTTTGAGCTTGTGCACACAATCCATTACCGGGAAAATTTAAACAATTTTGCCACGATTGTGGTCCTCCACAATAAGGACACGGGTCATCAAAGTATGAACAACTACCATCCGACCAATTTTCATTATAAGATGCCATATTTTTTATTTTTTTCAAAATTTAAGAAACAAGCAAGAAAAATAATTACACAAATATTCACAAGTTTGGATCAAAGCACTTATGCTTACTTCTCAAACACCCTAAGTTACGCCAATTGTTCCCCGGCAACGGCGCCAAAACTTGATACGCTCAATTTACACCTTAAAACAGGGTAAGCGATCGTTGTCAAATATAGTAATCCAACAAGGTTGGGGTCGAATCCCACAGAGAACAATGTGAGGGCGATTAGGAATGCTAGAGAGTTATCACTTATCGCGCAATACCAAACAAATAAGATTTTGGGTTTTGATAATTGTTTATAGCTAAATGCGAAAATATAAACTAATCTAGAAAGTGAGTAAAATGATCAATCGCAACAAGAATGAATGCATCGGGTATTACACTCAAGTAACGATCCAATGTATTTCACGATTTTACAAATATGAGTGAGTTATGTTAATTAGCCACGAATAATATTTCTTAATTAGTTTTTCCCAAAGACTAACAAGACTTCCTAAATGAATTATANACATTAAAGAACAAGAATAATTAAATTAACAAACACCCACTTCATAAATATAATAAAATCATTCAATACATAAGCACAACAAGGTATTTAATCCACACTTTCAATATGAATATTCCCATAAGAAAGATTCAAGTGTTAAAAAAATACTACACACTTAGATATTCAATACAAAACAAAGTAATGAAGAAATAAACATAAATGGGTAAGAAATCCTTAACCAAAATGATGAAATATTCAAGACCCAATTGTGTGTTCAAAGCCCTAGCTTCAAGACTTCTTCTTCTCTCCCAAAATTATATTTACAAAGCCAAAGATATGCCAAGATGACTGCTAGGTCGAGTATATCTGAGTTGGGAATGAGAAAATGTGTTTTTACATTTTTGCCCAGTGCTGATGCCCGTTGGCCGCATAGTTGATGTGCGATCTGCATTTTTGATATGCGATCGCAGAGTTGCATCGCATTTCTGAGCTGGACTTCTGGCGTTGTAGGTTTGCGGTCCATTCTGTTGCTCGCAGACCCGTTATGCGATCGCATAATGGACCGCATTTTTGCTCTGAACTTTTGCCAAAAATTCTGTTGAATTGTGCGATCCATTTTTTCATTTTGCGGTCCGCATAGCCGACATGCGGTCTCCTCTTGTTAATTATGCGATCACATTTTTCTATTTTCCTCACTTTCTCAGCTTTTTTTATCTCTTTTCCATGTTCTTGAGTGTTTAAGCCTTATGCACTGCAAAACATCAAAATTCCATAAGTATAAAAGGTAAATGATCTTAAAAACAAGCTACAATATAAGCAATTTAGTATTAAATGTGCCGAAATTCTCAGGCACATCAGCCCACAAACAGGTATGGCGCTTTTTTATTACTGTGCTATGCTTAACTATCTAATCAGTCCAGCATAGTGTTGTTCATAGTGGCGTTATACATATATAGCGCTCTTTTAAATAGCGTTATACTTTAACGGCCAAAACTCCAGTATAGAGTTCTTTAAAAGAGCGCTATATATAGAATGGTCACTCTTTTTTTACACTCATTTATGTCACACTTGTCCAAAATGACCACAAATCGGTTCCAGACTCAAATTCTCAATCCTTTATAGTCAAAAAGCCAGTTAGAACTTTAACAGTATTAATATTCATTAGTTTCCTCTTTCCTTTTATTCACCATAATGTAATCTCAGTTTAAATCTTTCAACTACACTCCACTTTTATTTTCAGGCAATCCCACCAATACTTAACAGCTAAAAATGGTGGATTAAAAACGGAAGTAGCACTAAAATTCTCTGATATATTCTTCACATTAAATGTATTAAGTATGATGAATATTGATCACGCCCAACTCTAGTCCTAAAGGGGATAACAGGTGCTGCAAATATTATCCGTTCTAAAACTTTGGAGTCGAATCCCACTAAGGTTTTGCTATAACAGTACAATATTGCTAATAAGACAAGCTCGAACAAATCCTAAGTTATAAATATTAAGATTCTTATGTCTAACTAATTAACTAACAAATTAAAGTAGTAAATTAACAACTAGGGATACTAAGGGTTGGTGTCAAGATTGGAAAAGCCTAGAGTTATGATCCCAACTGTCAGAATCCTTCTTGCTACGTCTACTACAATTTCACCTAAGTATTATCTACTGATCACGAGCAATCGACTTATCGTAATTCTCTCTCGAGCAACTACAATAATGTACTAGTCATATTCTCTCAAATTACGCTAGCTCGCACTTTTCACCGCTCACTATGATCACGTCAAAGCTTCATTATCTCTAATACCACTTTTAAACATGCCGTATTGATCTCTCATATACATTGAGAGTGATATTGTTCGATAACAAACAAAATATGCACTCTTTCTCAAGCAATAAATAATAAATAGGCACAGTCAATTGATGGTCATTCAATCAATAACAATAAACACGTAGTTGAACAAGTAGGGATATTCAAAGGCAAAATTATATTAAAACGTAACAAGAATTCATCGTTCAATAAGTTCCATCAAACACATGATGAGAAAGTTTAGCTACTTATAATTATACTAACAATCACAATAATTAAAAGCATTAAAATTCAGATTAAGGAAGAACAGAAGAGAAAAGTCTTGTATTCGTTGCATTCAAGTGTTCCGTAGCCTTTTGACTCTCCAATAGTGTCCTC
>ML293542.1:0-44216 GCA_005239495.1 Nicotiana undulata | reverse complement strand
AGTGTCCCCCCCCCCCCCCACCCCCTAAAAACTAAGTTTAGGAGGTATTTATAAGGTAGGGTTGAGGTCTACGCGTCCAAAAATTATGAGGAAATAAAAGTTGCTCCATCGTCGGCTCGAGGCACTCTCATAGGCGCCAACATTTTTTGCGCGAGGCACTGTCAGGGGAGCCACTGTTTTTGTGCGAGGCACTGTCGGGGGCGATATTTTTTCTGCGCGAGGCACTGTCTGGAGCGCCAATGACAGTGCCCTGGACAATGTCTTGCACTATCTATGGCCGTGACTTCTTATTGCCTTGCACGCCTTCTTTTATTGCTCCATTTTGTAGCTTTGAGGTACCATTTCGTGCAACTTTTCTCCACTTTATGTCCAAGCATTTCTACAAGTAAAATAAACTCTATTAAGCTCAATTTTCGCACAAATTAGCATCCAAACAACAAGCAAGTAGGATAAATTATGTCAAAATATTTGGAATTATTGCACGATATCAACACCCCGCACTTAAATGTTGCTTGCCCTCGAGTCAACCAACCAAACACTTCCTCTTCAAGGACCCAACAAGCCACACATTTACATCACTCTACACCTATGATCATGGTTGATAGTAACAATTAAGCTCTAGCATATGCGGTCAAAATGCACTTCCCATACTCATGCCCAATTTCAAAACATCCAACCCATGAACAATGATTATAACAATCCTAGTCACGAAAACTAACTCAATGTCACAATGCACCCGAGGCTTGAATACTTAATCTAACAGAGAGGTCTTATAATGTTACCTATCCTTTATGAAACCATGTGCCCTCACAATAAAACAAAAAGTAAGCAGTCCACACATCTAAATGACATGATGAAATATATTTTAAGGACTCACACATATGAAGAAAAATCACTCTCTCTCAAAGAAGTCACATGCACACAAAAGGTACCACAGGCTTGCCCATTATGTAAACCTCTACTAATGTAGGCCTGCTCGGTCTGAAATTAACTAGGACTTAATTATGGTCGTAATGTGGGATAATGGACAGGTAGGTTATATTTGGGATATAGTGGCTAACCCTCCTAAACACTTTAACACATCACTTATTCAACTTTAAGCGCAACATTCCTTCAATTGACTTCAATCATCACAAGATAGCTCACCCAGAGTAACTTTTCTCCTCCTTTACGCACTACTTCAGATCACATCCACTAGAAAAAATAGGAAACCTTCATTTATTCATTTCTTTTTCTTTTTCTTTTTCTTTTTTGGTATTTTTGCCTTGCCGCTGTGAAAATTTTATTTAAAGCACAGGTGCACATTTTTTCCTTCTATTGGCTCCACTCAAAAGCTACCCAAGTTTCCTCATTACTTCTTTCTAGAGCTCTCTTTATAATTTAAGTGCTTTAAGAGGTCTACAGATCAAAATAATTCAATTAATAATAAACGGGGATAGGCTTGTAATTCGGGTTCCAAAAGAAAGACTTATAGGCTCAAAATGATAACTAGGGATGATTTTATTTGTGATAGGCAACAAAGCTCGAAGAGATCAAAGATAGCCTAATGTCACTTTTCAGACCGGGCAACACCTAGAATTTTGCTTCAATTCACATTTCGGGCGAGTTCTAGACTCAAATGCAATAACGTCGATTATAAAAAGAACTCACTTCACACATGGCGCATGACTCACTAAAGAGAGTCGATCCATACGGACTCTCAATCAAACAAGTATTCACAAGCATAAGGCACAAAGTGAACACAAGTCAAGAAACTGATACGTAGGAGTTATACCACATGCTATTCATTTTTACCAAGGCATCATCATATATTGAAAGTTAAGGGGAGGTGAAACACATGACAGAACCTAAGTAAGAAACCATCAAACAAGTCAAAAGATGTGAATCACATCAGTGATTCTCCTTTATTTCCTACATACTACTCTAAAAGTAAAAAAAATAGAAAAAATTAAATCTACTACCCGGTTCAAGTTACATCGCATGGAAAAGAATCGAGGCGCGAAAAAAATCACGGGGAATTATTACTACCTAAGAAAAATAAATGACATGTTTTTGAATTTTTCTATTATCTCTTTTTTTTTTTTTTGTATTTTTTTGTTTAGACTTTAAATCCCTCAAGAAAATTGTCTAGAGATCCATGGTTGGGAAAGTCCAAAAGAAAATTTCCTAGAAAATCATCAATTAAACTAACACAACTAAAATAGCATAGAAATTCACCTACAATATCCTCACCCCACACTTAAAACTTTGCATTGTCCCCAATGCTGAACATAAATAATAAGAGGGTAACAGAAACTCCCTGGTAGGCCAAAGGCCGAAGCGCTAGCAACTCATGGGGTACTCAGACTTCTCTCCGGGTATTTTACATTGTGAAGGCACCCCACACTTAGTTCTAACCATCCATCTTGTTGTTTCATCCTTCCATATGCTTCCCATGCTCCTAAAAAATAAAAAACGACACCAAAAAAATAATAATACAGTAAGAATTTTTCTTTTTTAAAAACTAAAAATAAAAGAAAGCAGTAACGCCTGATTTAACGTCACGGCACACGTGAACCACTTTATGACTCCACCGTGAGCTTGTGAATTGAACCCCAAATTTTGATTCAAGCTTATGATTATGCTCCTGGGACGATACAAATTTTTGTGAGCCAAAAATTAAGTAAACTTTCATGCACCTTTTGACTCTCGACAGTCGGTCAGTGTCACCTTGCCTAGAAAGCCTTGAAAATTCTAAAATATAACGCTCATCTAACTCTTCCCTTGACTGTTTTTATGCTCATAATGATCAATTCTCATTTTACCATCTGAGCATAATGTAGAGAAGTGTGTGGGATGAGGTCTGGCACGCTCAAATACCTAAACTTCAAGATTTTCAGCCTCCTCGACACTAATTATACTAGTCAACTAAATTTGTATCCTCAATGTCCTTGCCTGACTCTAGTATCATTTCTTCAATATTGACATCATCAAATTCGAGCTGGTTAGACTGTTGGTGTTCCACTCTGGACTCCTCCATTGGCACCTCAATTTCTTTCTCCAATGTACACTACTCCTGGCTACTATCCATACTAATAACTTGTTGAGCATTAAAAGCTTCAACTATTAGACTCACTCGAGCCTCCAATTTACGAATAAGTGCCTCTTGCCTTTGTATCTGCAGTTGTGTATGATTATTATTTCCCACAAGGTACCTTAGCATGTCCTTGCACTATAAAAAACTGGAATAAGCTACGAACATCGTCTCTAATCTGTCGCTAAAACGCTCGTAGCTAGCAATATTTTTTGATAATTCATTGCTAATCCGTCGCTAAATGAGATTAGCGGCGGATTTTTCTATTTAGCTACAGAATTTATCCTTCGCTAAAACCAGATTTTTTAATAGTGTTGATCTCCTTTAGGTCATCATCCCTGGGTTCTTTGTTCCTATTCACTTCACAAAAAAAAAGTATAACTATAATAGTAAAGGGTTGGGGAGGATAAGAAATATAAGTACAACCATGAAAGTGACCATTTTGACCACCACACACATCACACACATACCACAAATAAGGTTGAGTTGGTGCACATAACTCACTCTCAGGAACGTTTTAAATTTTTTTCCATGGGTGGTTTCCTCCACAATGTGAATAAGGAGGATCAAAAGTAGAATTACCAACATAAAAACTCTCATAATTCCAAGATTTCGTGTCTCTCAAACCAAAAATAAAAACAAAATAAAAGTTCAAATTTGAAACCTAGCAATATGTACAGCTACACCGTTAGTTCCTCGGCAACGGTGCCAAAATTTAATCACGCCCAACTCTAGTCCTAAAAAGGATAAGCGATCGCTACAAATATAATCAGGCCTAAAAGTCCGGAGTCGAATCCCACAAAGAACTAAGGTTTCGCTATAACAGTAAAATATCACTAAGAAGACAAGCTCGAACAACTCCTACGTATAAATATTAATATTTATATGTCTAACTAATTAACTAGCAATTAAAGTAGTAAATTAACAACTAGGGATACTGAGGGTTGGAGACAAGATTGGAAAAGCCTAGAGTTATGATTTTCCCAATTGTCGGAATCCTTCTACGTCTCCTACAATTTCACCTAAGTATTCTCTATTGTTCATGAGCATTCGGCTTATCGTAATTTTCTCTTTAGCAACTACAATAATGTACTAATCATATTCTCTCGAATTACGCTAGCTCACACTTTTCACCGCTCACTATGATCACGTCAAAGTTTCATTATCTCTAATACCGCTTTTAAACCCGTCGTATTAATCTCTTATATACCTTGGGAGTGACGTAGTTAGACAACAACCTATATATGCACTCTTTCTCATGCAATACATAATAAATAGGCATAGTTAATTGATGAACATTCAATCAACAACAATAAACATGTAGTTGAACAAGGAGGAATATTCAACGGCAAAATTATATTAAAACGTAACAAGAATTCATCGTTCAATAAATTCCATCAAACCCTAGATGAGATTTAGCTACTCATAACCATACTAACAATCATGATAATAATTGAAAGCATTAAAATACAGAGTAAGGAAGAACAGAAGAGAAAATTCTTGTGATTCGTTGCTTCCAAGTGTTCCGTAGACTTTTGACTCTCCAATAGTGTCCTATCCCCCTAAAAACTAAGTTTAGGAGGTATTTACAAGGTAGGGTTGAGGTCTACACGTCCAAAAATTGTGAGGAAATAAAAGTGGCTCGGATAGCATCTTCGGCGCAAAGCACTGTCAGAGGCACCAACATTTACGCACGAGGCACTGTCAGGGGCACCAATGTTTCTACGCGAGGCACTGTTTGGGGTGCCAATATATGAAATTATAGCACGACATCAAATACAATCTGGCTGTTATCCTTAAGTAAAATGTAACGACCCGACCGGTTATTTTGAGAATTTAAGCTCCGTTCGGTGATGTAAGGTCATATACAGCTTCACATTTGGTATATCAAACTGCGTGCGTGGTTATATTCAGTTTTCAGATAATCCAGAGTCGAATTGGAAGAAAAATTTCAATTTTGGAAGCTTAAGTGATGGAAGTTGACCGGAGGTTTGACTTTTGTGTAAACGACCTCGGAATGAGTTTTGGTTAATGTCAACAGCTTCGTATGATGATTTCAGACTTAGGCGTGCGTCCGGAATTGGTTTTGGAGGTACGTAGAGTGATTTGAGGTAATTTGGCGAAAGTTAGAATTTCAGCGATTTCGGCCGATAGGTGAAATTTTGATATCGGGCTTGGAATGGAATTCCGGGAATGGATGTAGGTCTGTGGTGTTAATTGTGACTTGTCTGCAAAATTTCACGTCATTCCAGGTTGAATTGATAGATTTCGACGAGAGTTTTGATATTTGAAGTTTTGAAAATTCATAAGTTTGATTTTTGGGTTGATTCGTTATTTTAGTGTTGTTTTATGTGTTTTAAAACCTCGAGTGAGTCTGTGTTAGGTTATATGACTTGTTTATGTGATTAGGCGGGGTCCCGGGGCCTGGGGGTGTTACGGATAGGTTACAGGTCAATCATCCTCATTTTTCCACTGCTGATTTTTGTTTTCTGGTTTCCTTCTATGCGATCGCATAGGTGTAGTCGCGATCGCATAGTACTATTTTGGCCTGCCCAGCTTCCTTCAATGCATTCGCATATTCACATCCGCGATCGTAGAGGTAAACTTGCTCCTTCTTCGCGATCGCATCTACATCCCCACGATCGCATAATGTTCCAGCAGGGCCTCCGACTATCTCTTCTACGCGATCGCATACCATGCTTCGCGATCGCGTAGTGTGGAATTTTGGGCAGCAGGTAACTTCTCCTATGTGATCGCATATGTGCCTTCGTGATCACATAGGGAATTCTTGGCCAGTGATGTTTTTCCTCTACGCGATCACATCATCTCGTCCGCGATCGCGATGCTTTAAATAACTGGGCAGAATATAAACTTCCAAAAATGAGGGTTAAGCCATTTTAACATATTTTGACTCCTAGAGCTCGGTTTTTGGCGATTCTTTGAGGGTTTTTCACACAAATCGAATGAGTAAGTGCTCTTTAAGTAGAATTAATTCTATTTCATGAATTAGTTCTTATTTTTATCATTTAATTTGTGTTTTGGGGTGAGGGAATCGTGGGGTTTGAAAGAGAACTTCTAAGATAAAAAAATCATGATTTGAAAGACCAAATGACATCGGAATTTGATAAATTTAGTATGGGCGAACTCGTATCTGGATGGGTAAATAAAATTTGTCGGGTTCCGAGGTGCGAGCCTGGGGGTCAACTTTTGGGTCGATTTTCATAATTTTGTAAAGATTGAAACTTTATTATTCGGAATCATTCCTTATACGTGTTATGTGTATTTTGAAGTTGTTTTAGTTGATTTTGAGCCGTCCGGAGGTCTTTTCGCCCGAGAAGTTCACTTTTGAGTATCGGGTTGTCGTCTTTGAGGTAAGTGTCTTGCCTAACCTTGTGTGGGGGAATTACCCCTTAGGATTGATCTTCTTTGTTGGTTGTATCCCGTGTGTGCGAGGTGATGAGTGTGTACACAAACTTATTTGCAAATAGGTTGGCCTTTTAGGATCTGTAGGTTCTTGTATCACTTGTGTATGAATTGTAATTGTTATATTTTAGTCCTAAATTTCTAATTTCATCCTTTCCTGCTTAAATTAGAATTTCTTGCTTTTGGATTCCTTCGTTGACTATTTGATCTTAATTGACTTAACTGATTATTTTACCTCTCCTATCATCATGCTATATTTTCTGCCTACATTGCCTAATTGACTATAATTAGTGTCATCTAGCCCTATAGTTGATCAGCCGTAGTTGGAACATTCATTCGTTGGTGTCAAGCATGGCCGTGAGTCTTACATTTTGATTTACATGATTTTTCCTTAAGTGCCGCTTAGGTCCAGTTGGTATACATTTATGCCGTTGATATTTCCTTGATGTTGTCTATTACTGGGCCTTTGTTAAGCTGAGTTTTATTCCGTGAAGTTAGCTGTTTAGGTGAGATTGGTTATAGCTGTTTTCCTTGCTGGGATCGTGTGGTTTCTCTTATTATTCCTGTTGTTGATAATGTTGTTTGCCTTGTTACTCCCTTGCCGATATGTTATGGTTTCTATTACTGTTTATGCTGTTAATGATATTGTTTGTATTGTTGACTCCCTTGCCGGGATGTTGTGATTTATGGTTCATATTGTTGATTTTCCTTGCCAAACTGTTGTTCTTGATACTGCTTGGGTGAGGAAGAGTGTAAAGCACGAAGGGTGATGCCGTGTATTTATTTATTTATTGTGAGGATGAGAGTGTAAAAGCACGAAGGGTGATGCCGTGCCATGCTATGATATTAAAGCACGAAGGAAAATGTCGTGCCGTTTCTATTTATTTATTGTGAGGAAGAGAGTAAAAGCATGAAGGGTGATGTCGTGCACTTGTTTTGGTGAGGATGAGAGTAAAAGCACGAAGGGTGATGCCGTGCACTTATTTTGGTGAGGATGAGAGTAAAAACACGAAGGGTGATGTCGTGCACTTATCTTTGCATTTTTATTCCGTTGTTTTAATTTGGATATTCCTACTGATCTCTTACTGCATTTATTGACAAGATTTGATATTCCTCCTGTACTGCATGACAATTTCTGAGTTCCAGTAGATGAATCTTGAGGAGATTATGATAAAGAGATTTTACTGAAAAGTATTATTGAAAAAGTAATATTTTCGAAGGGAATTATGTCTGAAGAGCTTTTATTTCGAAGGTATATTTGAAAAGAATTTGTCTTGCAGAAAGTGATATTTGGAAGTCATTTATTGGGAAGGTATATTTGGAAATTACATATAACCACTAATGAGAGGGCAAAAATTNGGGGGGGGGGGGGGGGGGGGAAGGACAAAGGAAAGAGCGATGCCTACATTAAATCAATTGATTCGTCATGGTAGAGAAGAAAAAAGTCTCAAACTATATGATCCTCGTCACCAGCCAGCTAATACTGATAGTTGTCCTCCTACAGACCTTTGCCTTCCCTCCGTTTCCACAATAAGAAGAAAAAGAAGAATTTTTCAATCGTTGATAATTCGCCAGATCATGGATACAAAAAATATCCAAATACCACAAACCCAGGCTAGGAAGCTTGAAAGCCATATCATACCATATGGATTTAGAAAGTCCGATCAAAAAACAATAAAAAAGGACTGGGAAGGCTCCCGACCCAATGGAAATTCTAGTTCTTATTCACTTGAAATGCTTCCTTTACTTCCGTAGGTAATGGAAATGCTGAAGTTTGAGCTTGTGTTTTCCCTTCTCCTCTGCCTTGCCCACTCCACATTATTTGTTCTTGATTGACTATATTCGAGTCTTTGGAGTACTTTAGGATTATATTCCGCGCCGAGGACCCTACAGCAAGATGCTTCATCTTAAAGGACAAGATCATGACGTTGGTGAGAGATGGAAAGATCTAAGAAACTATGTTCTGAGTATTTCTCTTTATTAAAGGTACATATATATACATTTAGGGAAAGTATGTTTCAAAGGAGATCTTTCTATACTAAAATGATTATATCTTCAAAGTTTTCAGTATGAACTGCTGTTTAAAGGTTTCCATCAGTTTATTGATTTTAGTGGCTAAGGCCTGATGTGAATAAACTGACGCAGAGTTGAGTTACTAGTATTTACTATGTGTTGTGGTTTTCTTCCGTGCTGGCTTGTTTTGCTGTCTATCTTTCTGTTTATTTTTATACTGTTCCGTGGGTTAATTTATGTAATTTCCTTTCGCATTATATTGTCATCGTTGTAAATTACTCCGTGAAGTCTTAAATAGATGTAGTGTTCGGTTATTTCTATATTCATGTCAGTTTAGTTTGCTAGACCAGTGGTGTCTTGACTAGTCCTCGTCACTACTCCACCGAAGTTAGTCTTGATACTTACTGGGCACCGCTGTGGTGTGCTCAGGCTTCAGAGTCACCTTCTTACTAGTAATATTCATATACTGTTGTATTTATTTCCAAACAGTTATATTTGGAAGTTGTAGAAGATTCGTAGAACTTATGACTTGTATTACCGATTTTGGGAAAATTTGTAAATTCTACCAAGATTCTATATCGAGATTGTTAGTTTTCCTTTTATTGTTGTTGTTATTCAGTAACTATTAGGCTTACCTAGTGCCTAAGACTAGGTACCATCACGATACCCAACAGATGAAAATTTGGGTCGTGACATAAAAGTCTTACGTTTGAAACTTGGAAATAAAAATTTGCTAAAGGGCTTCACCTTAAGACACAAGATAATTAACCAATAAAAATCTAGCGAACTAGTAAGGATGTTCGTACTCCTAAAAAGCACATGGTTCACGTTTCCTGTGGTCCGATTAGATCACCCGTTAGCTGCTCCGCTGCTATCCAAATTTCGGCGCTATTCTCTTCGAAAAACAATGACAAATGTAGAAACACCCACTCGACGTTTTAAGATATATGTCCTGTCATGACAGTTATATGTCATCCACTGAAACACATTATAAAAGAAGAAATGGACAGAAAGTTGAGTCGACATCAGATTGGAGTTTGGGTTATAAGTTTTTCGTTTAGGGGCAGTCCACCGTCCAATTTCAAGAGGTAAAAACCTGTTCAAATTACAACTTGTCACGCCTCTGGCTTTGCTATCTGCCAGTTGTTATCATATTAATTAGTGGATATTGAACTCATATATATATATATATATATATATATATATATATATATATATATATATATATATTGGTGAAAATAAAATTATTCTTTCACAGCACAATATGGAAGAAAGACCCCTATTTATAGGTGTAGGAATTCTTCCTTGATGTAAATTGGAAGAGGTAATAAGTTATTACATCAAGGAGAACATGGGATAATTAGTGGTAGAACATGGGAGAAGAATTACAAAAGAGTTATGGCCATTTTCTACTTCATGGAGTAGTAGGAGTTATAGCCATTTTCTACATCATGGATTAGTGGGAGTTATGAGAATTTATTTTAATAATAAAAAGGCAATTACACTAACATTCCCTCACTCATTTTAATATTAAAATATATATATTAAAATATATAAGAGTTTACCAGTTGAAGAGAGACTATCATGCATAATGAAGGTGTGCTCTGCATTGAACCTCCACTTAGCAAAACAATGATCTTTACTCCAGAGTCATTAGTGTTCTCAGACTTGAACTATGACTGCTTTAGGGAAATAAAATATCACTTCCTACACATAATAATCAAGGTGTTGACATGAACTTTATTAGCCAGCACAATACGACCTTGTGCTATCCCGATTTTCATGAGTGTCTTTGAGAACAAACCCAATTCTCATAAGAAGCGGCCTACTTCCACTCACATAGGTGAAATCTGTCAAGGGTGCTCCTGTAACTCTAACACCCCACTCATACGAGCTACAGATTTTCATTAAGAGTTAATAAAACTCAACCTCGCAAATCATTACATGATAAATGCACTCACACCATAGGGATGAAATAATAATAAAAATAGTGCATTTTAAACCAAGCCATCATATGATTCGTTCTTCCCATTGAACCTGGTTATAGGATCTCTAGTCCCGAGGTTGGCTTTCCTCATAGATGACTTATGAGTTTATGGGCTTCAATCACATTCCCCTCGATGTGCTCCAGACCCTTTCTCTTACTAAGGCCTTAGTCAGTGGATCTGCAAGATTATCACAAAATTTAACATAGTCAAAATTAATGGTACCACTTGTCAAATATGATCTCATAGTAGTGTGTTTTCTCCTTATAGGTCTGGATTTATCGTTGTAATAACAATTTTATACTCTACCAATCGCAGCGGTGCTTAAGGGTGGGCATAAAATCCGAAAAATCGAATTCCGAACCGAACCGAATTAATTCGGTATTTCGGGTTCGGTTATTTCGGTATAATTCGGTATTAAATTTTCGGTATTTCGATATTTCGGTTCGGTTTTCGGTATTACAATTTTAAAAATTCGGTATACCGAATATACCGAAATTTTAAGTATATATTTTTTTGGACCCTACCTATACTAACACACCTAGTGTCCAACCCAATGTAATTCCCATTTCCCGTCGCCCCAAGCCCAGCCCAATGTAATTCCTAGTTGGTACTTCTTGTGCTTGTTCTAGACTGCTGTGAGTCACAGTGAATGTGATGTAGCGTTTGTAGCGTTTATAGAGCTGTTTCTAAATGCAACAGCTTTTGTAGCGTTTTAAGGCATTTTGGGTGTTAGTTCACTTTCTATTATGTTTTAGCTTTAGTAATTACTGCATCTTCTTAATTATTATCGTTTGTTCCTGCCAAAAGATATTTTCTACTCTATGTGCTCTTTTGGCGAAGGGTATAAAGAGGATATTTGCGTTGGTATTCATAAACCGAATACTTTACCGAAACCGTACCGAAACAAAATAATAAATACCGAACCGTACCGAACTAATTTGGTACGGTATTTGGTATACACAATTGATAAACCGAATACCGAAATACCGAACCGAAATTCTTAAATACCGAACCGAAATACCGAATGCCCACCCCTAGCGGTGCTATCACGATGAATTAAAATAGGAGGAATTGGTTTTTCAAAATAAGGAATTTGAAATAATAAATCTCTCAACCAATTCGCTTCCTCACTAGCTGAAGCTAAAGCAATTAGCTCAGCCTCCATGGAAGAGTTAGCAATTATTATTTGCTTTTTCGATTTCCAAAAAATAGCACCACCTCCCAAAGTAAAAATATAACCTGTAGTAGAACAGGGAATCACCAGATAAAGTGTTTCAATCTGCATCAGAAAAGCCTTCGAGTACAATAGGATATTTTTTATAAAATAAGCCATAGGCTTTTGTACCAAGTAAATACCTCATAACTCTTGTTATGTCATGCCAATGTTCATTACTTGGCTTGCTTGTAAACCTGCTAAGTACTCCTACTGCGTATGCAATATCAAGCCGAGTACAATCAGTCACATATCTCAAGCTTCCAATTAAGCTAGCATATTCCTTTTGATTTATCACATCATTGTCACTTTGTACAGGAAATAAGTGAACACTTGAATCAAAAAGGGTTACAACATGCTTGCATTCAATAAAATTATATTTTTTCAAAACTTTCTCAACATAATGTGACTGGTCAAGGAAAATTACATCACATGTTCTAGTAATCCTCATTCCAAGAATAAAATTTGCCTCACCCAAATCTTTCATGTCAAAATGGCTACTAAGCATGCTTTTAGTTTCTCCAATAACATTCACGTTAGAGCCAAATATTAACAAATCATCAACATAGAGGCAAACAATTACATTTGAATTATTTCATGACTTATGCTAAATGCACTTATCACACTCATTTGATTTAAAACCATTTTCAATCATGCATGAATCAAACTTTTCATGCCACTGCTTAGTTGCCCGTTTCAAGCCATATAGGGATTTAGTAAGTTTACACACTTTACTTTCTTGGCCAGCTTCTATAAAATCCTCAGGTTGATCCATATAAATTTCTTCATTTAGGTCTCCATTTAAAAAAAAAATAGCTTTTACATCCATTTGATGAATATGTAAATAAAAAATTACAGCAATAGCAATTAAAAGTCGAGTGTAATTCTATTTACCGGAGAAAAAGTATAAAAAATTCTAGGCCTTCTAGTTGCTTAAAACCTTTAGCAACTAACCTAGCTTTATACTTATCAACAGATCCATCCGGTTTTAACTTTCTTCTTAGGACCCATTTGCACCCAATTGTTTTACAACCTGGTGGTAAATCAACCAACTTCCAAGTTTTATTAGAAATTAGTGACTCCATTTCATCATTTACAGCCTCTTTCCAGAAAATAGCATTAGGTGACAATAAAGCTTCTTTTAAAGTAAGAAGGTCATTTTCAATATTAAAAACATAAAAATCAAAATCAAAATCTTTTTCTATTCTAGCTCTTTTACTTCTTCTTAACTCAAAAGCATCATTTTCTTCATTTTGTAAAATAGAAGTAGAAAAACTAGGCGTAGATTATCTTTATCTCTTTGACCCCCACTATTTATAGACTCAAATGGAAATTTATTTTCAAGAAAAATAGCATCACCTGATTCTATAATTATATTCTCTTCAAGATTTAAAAATCTATTGGCCGTACTATTAGAAGCATAACCAAGAAAAGCACAAGCGGCAACTTTTTTACCAATTTTGTAATTTTAGGATCTGTTAGCCTAACATAGGCTAAACAACCCCAAACTTTCAGATAACCCAAATTTGGCTTGTAATTTTTCCACAACTCAAATGGTGTCAACTTTGTTTTCTTATGAGGCACCCTATTCAACACATAACATGCAGTCAAAATAGCTACCCCACAAATTTAAAGGTGCATTTGACTCAATAAGCATGACATTAGTTAACTCTACCAAAATTTTATTTTTTCTTTCAGCCACACCATTTGATGCATGAGAATAAGGTGGAGTAGTTTCATGAATTATTTTCAATGATCTCACAAAAGAATTAAATTCATTAGACTCATATTCACGACCTCTATCACTTCTAATTCTTTTTATTTTCTTATCGAATTGATTTTCAACCTCATGGAGATAATTTTTAAAATTTTCAAACGCATCACTTTTATTTTCCATCAAGTAAACATATGTGAATTTAGATAAATCATCAATAAAAGTGATAAAATATCTATTTCCTCCATGAGTTAAAATTCCTCCAAGTTCACAAATATCAGTGTGAACTAATTCTAACAATTCAGATTTTCTTTCAACTTGAAAATGAGGCCTTTTAGTTATTTTGGCTTTACTACAAGCCTCACATTTTTCAAAACTCTTTTTAATCATTGGGATTAATCCTAAACTACTCATGATTCCCACATAACGATTGTTAATATGACACAAACGAGCATTCCAAAAATTATTAGAAGAAAGCATATAAACAGAACTAGAAGAAGTTTTATTCATCTGAGCATTCAACTTGAAAATCCCATCATATGGATACCCCTTACCCACAACAATACCCTTTTTCACTATTACATATTGATCACACTCAATAATTTTATTTGAAACTGCCTTATTAAGAAGAAAACTAGATATCAATTTTTTTCTCATTGAAGGAGTATAAAGTACGTCTTTCAACGTTAATACTCTTCCTGAAGTAACCTTTAACTCGACCTCTCCCTTTCCAAGCACCTGGGTTGTGTGAGAATCACCAAGCATGATGGTTTTGGGCTCCTCAAATGGAGTATACACTTTAAAACGATCTCTATCATAGCAAACATGACAGTTTGCTCCAGAATCAGCCCACCATCCATCAATATTTTCTATCATGTTAATGTCTGTTATCACCGTCACAAGTGGCTCTTCGATAACGTTTGCCTGCGGTGTAGGACCATGTTTCCGAAATGTACAAAATCGAGCAATATGCCCACTCTTGCCACAGACAAAGCATGATTTCGCAATTTGAACTTGTTGATTCTGTGCTTGGTTGTTTGCACCATTATTCTTCTTGGGATGTCTACCATAATTTTTCTTAAAATTTTTCTTCTTCGGCTTCAAAGAAGTATTTTTGTGAGTTTCAGGAGTAATATTATTTGCAGTAATTAAATTTACCTTTGTAGTGACGGGTTGTAGAGTGCTCTCTTCTGATTGCATAAGTGCATCTTGTCCTCTTGCCTCTTCTTCCATGCGAATCCGCATTATCAACGTCTCGTGAAGTTTCTTTTTGTTTGTGCCGCATAGTTTTTTGAAATTCCCTCCAAGAAGGTGGTAGTTTATCTATTATGCCACAAACAATAAGGTTGTCTTCAATTTTAATATCCTAGGACCTAATCTCTCCAACGATCATTATGAAGTCTTGAGCTTGGTCTACTACAGATCTATTGTCCACCATTTGAAAAAGAAAAAAATCTGCACATCATATTTTTTCGCACCTGCCTCCTCGGTATCATACTTACTCTACAATGCTTTTCAATTTGTTTTTGCAGTAGAGTAAGTTCTATCATAATAATCATAAAAATTATCAGATAGATAATTAAGAAAATAATATCGACACTTGTATGAGTCATCGTTGTATTTTTCAATTTTTTCTTGAAGGGCAGTTAGCTCATCATCATTCTTGGAGGAGCTGTCTACTTTGCTAGGATTCTTCTTAGTAAAAACGTAAGAAACATTGAGAAGACTCAAATAAAAAAGTAGTTTATTCTTCCATCTCTTGAAATGAGTACGGAATGGCTTGTTGAGATCAGTGGCGAAGCCGGAAAATTCAATAAGGGTGTTCAAACCTTTGTCATTGGGCTATGTAAGGGTGTTCAAAGTCTATTTTTAATCAATAACAAGTAATATTTTACCTTATACGAAGTATAATTTTTCGGCGAAGAGTGATCAGTTGACCTTCCTTGAAGGAACGTAGCTTCGCCCCTGGTTGAGATCTCCCACCTTGATATCCGCGGATTTTTCAACTGTAGCCATTTGAATCTCCTTAAAATATTTATAGGTGTAGGAATTCTTCATTGAATTAAATTGAAAGAAAATAGGGTAATAAGTTATGACATCATTTAGTACATGAGATAATTAGTGATAGAACATGGGAGAAGAGTTACAAAACAGTTATGGCCATTTTCTAATTCATGGAGTAGTGGGAGTTATAAGAGTTATATCTGTTTTCTATATCATGAATTAGTGGGATTTATGAGAATTTATTTTAATAATAAAATGCAATTACACTATATATATATATATATATATATATATATATATATGTATAGTTACAAAGAGATTAAATTATATGCACGCAATAGTAAAATATATTTACACGGACTGATTACTAAAAAGCAGTTCCATGTAACTCTATTGATTGATAACATGGAGAAAATATCAATATGTAAAACTGATTAAATTGCACTAATAATTTAAAAAGTATTTACAATATTCGTGTGTACTAACTACTAACTTTAGTTTCAAATAGTTGTTCAACTATAAGGTGCACCAAAACGCTTCATTTGTTTTTTTAAAGATTAAGACGTCTGAATCTGAATACACATTTGAATATCAAGATGTGTATTAAGATTAAGACATTTGAATATGAATACACATCTGAATATATTAAGATGTGTATTAAGATCTGGATAGAAATAATTAAGACTGTTTGATTTTTAACATCTGAATATATAAAATTTATCTTTATTTGAAAATTAATAAACATAAATCCAAATAAAATACTAACTAATCTAATATTCTATCAATAAAATATATAATTTTTTAAATATAATAGTTGTTGGTGGTGTGAATGCCGACTAGAGATGGTGGTTGGTGGTAGTTTTGGTTGATGATGGTAGTTCATGCTAGTAGCTAGTAGTGAATGGTAGTGGTGGAGATTATGATTGAGGATGGTGGTTGTGGGTGGTGATAGTTAATAATGGCGGGTGTAGTAATAGTTGTGATTGAGAAAGGTGGTGGGTGGGTGGTGGTAGGTTATAATAATGGGCAGTGTCGGTTGTGGTTGTTGATGGTGATGGGTTGGTCAGTTGTGGTAGTTGAGTTGGATGAGTGTTGATTGTAGGTGAGAATTATATATGGTGGTCGGAGCGGTGAGGATAATGGGTGGTGATGGTCGATAATGGTGGTGGCTATGATTAATGATGATGGTGGTGTGGTGGTGGTGGAGGTGGGGGTGGTGAGGGTGGTGAGGGTGGTTGAGTATGGTGGTGGTGGTGGCATGATAGTAGTTGATGATGGTAGGCGAGGGCGGCAGTTAATAATGAATATGTGATAGCATCTTAATGAAATTAAGTCTCTGTTATAGATCTTAATCATACAAACCTATTCAGACCCATTAAGTGGTTCTGAAGTAAAAATAACAAACACACTTAATGATAAAGATCTGAATAATTAAGATTCAAATTTTAAAAACAAACGCACTTAATGTCTGAAATCTGAATGATTAAGATTCAGACCTCCATTCAGTGCAAACAAATGAGGCCTTAGTCTGCTCCACCAATGGTGGGATCGTAAATTTTTTTTTTTTTTTTTTTGATTTTTCACCCGATATTCGGTACCCACATTGGGGCCCGACTCATCCCGATTTGCGGCGGGAAGTCCTTCATTGGGGGATAAAGCGCTCCCTAACAAAAGCGACTCCATACCCAGGAGCTCGAACTCGAGACCTCTGATTAAGGATGAAGGAGTACTTACCACTCCACCACAACTCTTGGAATCGTAAAAGCTTCATTATGGTGGCTTCGGAATAATTCTTCAATTGAATGGCCCTTCAATTAAATGTTTCTCAATTATATCACTTTAATAGTATGCTGTGAAATGCATTTCGCCACTCAAATGCAGGGTTTATGATTTGAAAGTAAAAAACAAATCGATATGCCTGAGGACTTCATTGATGTCGACGGACTACTAATGTAAAGTTTTAAAATGTGAGCATCCAGAATGGGTTAAAAGGTTTTAATAAAAAAAAATTAGGTTAAAAGTCTTAATGATATAATTTGATAAGCAAGGAGTACAAGCTTGACTATTAACCAAGTCAGACATCTTATTAATTTGTAGTGAGTCCTAGTATTTTCGCCACAATAATGCATTTTTCAGTTTGGCACTTTGTCAACAAAAAACAAAAAGAAAAAAAATTCTATGTGACTTTCTCAACAAAAACAAAGAGACAAAAAAGAGAAAATAGTGGTACTGTGAAATGGAAGCAAGTGGCGGAGGACGAAATGGAAGTAGCTTTTGAACACGTTTTTTCCTTTTTTCGGGTAAAGCGACTGCTAGTCGACTTGAAACATTAAATAGAACGGACTAGCCAATTTTCAAATTCATAATTAAAAATTAGCAAGTATTCATAAAATTAATGAAAAATAATCATTACTTTGTTGAAACACGAAAAGTTTCAGCATAATATACAGGATTATGGAGCTCCTCCGTACAAACTTCCAGCATATTATATTGGAACTCTAGCACATGGAAAGTTCCAACATAATACGAGGGATTATGGAGCTCCTGCATATAAACTTCCACCATATTTATCGGAACTCCAGCGTATTATAAAATTTCAGCATATTATGTTGGAAGCTCGTTTGTAAAAAAGTCGAACTCCAACATATTATGCTGGAATATTTTCCGATTTGTAAACATGTTTTCCTTCATATTTTATTTGAAAAATGGCTAAATTTTGAATAATTTTGAAACTATGGCTATTTTTCAATTTTTTTTAAGCAATCCCTAAGAGAGCTTAGGGCTAGATTTTATATACATCGAACAATAAAACAAGGTATTGAGTTATCTCCCTTGAAGTGAGATGATAATCTGTGACATCTGCTACATACGACCTATTACTAACATTGGATTTATGAGCCCAATATTAGTATTACAAACATAATTCATCTGCAGTTGTTGTCCTCTGACTCTCCTGCTGCTGTTCTTGTTTCCATCGGTTTGATGGTATTCCTTAGAGAGTATATTGACTTGACATTGTTATCCCATTGTTCTTTCAGCAAGCCCGTCACTCTCTTCTAGCTGGAGCATGGTTGACTTATTCCAGCTATGACAGTTTTGCCTCCATATTTGTGTGTCTTCCTTCTGTTTCCTATTGATATTCTTGCCTTGAGTGACATATAACATGGCCTATAATCATACTACATCAAGGACCAGGACCAGGACCATGAGGTCCCAAATTTTTCGTTATTGCTTTGCCACTTCCATTGTGTTAACCTGTCACCCTTTGGCTCTTTCCAGTTGTTGGTGCTCATAGATGTTCCTATCACCTTTCCTTTCCTTGAGTATCAAGTACTAATACCACCCATAGAGGTCGTAGTTGGAGGTAGGTTATGAGCACATAAGGTCATGCAAAAAAGAACACAAGGTTAATAGAAAAGGCGTTCACCATGTACTCTTCCCTCAGGATTTGTACATGGAAATATATTGTGATCTCCTTACTTCTATTCCCCCTGTCTTCCTTACTTCTCACTATTAGATTACCTTTTCCCTTAGTCCTTTCCCCTAGTAATGTTTCAGACCATTTCCTTCCTAGTTTCCTCTGCCTACGAACCAATCTAGTTACTGACCTGCACTCTGCCTGGCTCCCTATATGTCCACTCCCTGCCTTCCTTCTCTTTTCATAGTTGTCCCTAGTCCCTTTTTTCCCTATCTTGTGTTGCCCATTTCTTTTAGACTTTTTGGACAGCCATATTTTCCATGCCCCTGTAATTGAGCTTATTTCTTGTTCCCTAATCACATCCTTTTTGCCTACTCCTACTATTACCCACACTTGGAGAGTTTTAGATAAGTAGGACACTAAGACCCTAGATGAATTGCCATGCTGTATACTATTGATCCCAGCTATGTAGACAGTTCCAGCATCAACCTTATTCCATAAACCATGTCCAATTCTCTTATACTTTCTGGACATATTTCTTACATATTCATACCTCCTCCTGCTATTCCTTGTTGTTGAGTTACTACATATGCCAACTGCATCTCCTTGGTTATTTATGTTTCCAGATAGATTATAAGTGAGAGCATTTTCAGTACCAGTCCAGTTCCTCAGCTTATGCCCATTTCTCTTACACATTCTGGTTATATTTTTTCTACTTTCATACCTCCTCCTAAAATTCCATGCTACTGAGTTATTGGCTATTCCTAATGTCTCTCCTTTGGAATGAATGCAATGGATTGATACCACCAAAAGTAGATCCCTTAAGCAATAGACCAACAACTCAGTTTTAGCATCTGCAAAACAGAAAAACATGTTAGTGAAATTATGTATCACCATGCTCTCCTCTATACAGATTTGAGCATAGCAATCTGCAGCAACACTCCATATTCCTCCTGCTATACAACTTTGATACGTAGGTTTGGACATAGCAATTTATCAACATTCACCAATCTCCTCCCTTGTGTGTCCAGATTTTGGAAATCATTGCATTCCAAATTTCCAACATCAAGCGCATAATTTGCCAAATGATCTGCAAGCTTGTTGCCCTCTCGAAATATATGTGTGACTTCCCCATTGCATAGCTCCAGCATTCTCTTTATTTCTTCAACTTCATCCTCTATACTCCAAGGTGGTTTCCATATCCCATTGATAACATTTTTCATCAACATCGAATCTGTTTCGAGCCAAATTTGATCCATATTATGCTGCACACAAAATCCAAAGGCCTCCAGTATCGCTAAGGCTTCAGCCTTTGTATTTGTGGTCTCCTCTATCTCTTTACCCAATGTATATATAACATCCCCAGCCTCATTTCTCAGACATTACCCTATTGAACTCCTCCCAGGATTGCCTCTCGAAGCTCCATCCGTGTTAATTTTTATCCTTCCTTCCCCTGGCAGCTCCCACTTCACTTTAGTGATCTTCAACTTAGGCCTATATATTTCCATCATCACTAACATATCTGGCCATCTATGTGGGACATGATTCAATATTGGCTTCCTCACTTTGATCAAGGATTGAATAGTAGTGTTGATTTGGTACACTACTCTATTAATCGATACTGCATCCCCATGCTTATTACTATTCCTTCTCTTCCACAACTCCTATGTGATTATGCAAGGTAATGCTTGAAATACAGGTTTTAATCTAGGTATCACTTCTAATGTCCAGCACTTCACTATGGCTTGTTGTAAATTCAAACCTTGCAATGATAATCCTGCATGAGAAAAGAAATAGCCCCATACCTTCCTAGCTGCATATGAATCAAAAAATACATGTGCTATGGAATCTTTCTCCGGATTCAAGCAACACCAACACCTTGATGGCATGAAGTACCCCATTCTTCGAATTGAATCATCTAAAGGCAGTTTCTTCTTCCATAATTTCCACATGAAAAAAGAGATTTTGAAGGGCAAACCCTTTACCCACATATTTCTATAGATGATAGATGAATCATTTCTTTTCCTCAGATATTCCCAAGATGTTTTGACATTGAAGTTTCCTTCGTCTCTAAATTCCACACTGGCTTATCTAGTATATTGTCCTCGACTGGAGGAGCAACATTTTCCAGTACATGTATAGCCAGATCTTCAGGTAATAAATGAAACAGTAACTCCTCATCCCATCCTCCATTTTTCACAACATCATACACATTATGGAAGGTCTCATCACAAAAGAAATCTGGAGGTGTAACAAAATAGAGTGATCCCAAACCTGTCCAATTATCAAACCAAAATAAAGACGATCCCATCTTGAGTTTCCAAAATATTTCATGATCCACCAAATCTCTACATTCAAGCATTTTTCTCCAAACATGTGATCCATATTTCCAAGGCACCACCAATGAATTTAATTTTTTGCAATATTTCTGACTCATGAAAGAACTCCAAAGAGAAGGCTTTGTTAAAAAATTCTACCACAATTTACAAAATAAAGCCTTTGATATATCATGGAGTGATATAAATCCTACACCTCCTTCTTCACATGGTAAACACAATTTATCACATGAGGTCCAATGTCTAGCCCTCCCATCCACTGAATTACTCCAAAAAAATCTTGCAAAAAATTTGTGAAGCTTGTTAATAACAGATTTAGGAGGGTTTACGACTGACAATAAATGTATGGGCATGCTTTGTAAGACATGGGAGATCAACAATGCCCTACCCTCTATGGACAACAATTTTCCTTTCCAAGATTGCAACTTATCAAGTACTTTAGTGATAAGCCCTTGATAGTAATCCATCCTCCTTCTAGCGTAGAAAATAGGGCAGCCAAGATAAATGAATGGGAAATCTTGTTTCCCAATTCCAGTGATCCTCTCTACTTCTCTGGTCACCTCTTCATTGCAGAATGATGCATGTATATTGCACTTTTGGCTTTGTTCACCTTTTGACCACTTGCAATCTCATATGAATATAACACCTCCATAATCAAGCTTAATGAGGTTGCATCAGATGAGGAAAAGATGATTGTATCATCAACATAAGCTAGATGATTAATCTTAGGACTCCACTTAGATAAACCAAAGCCACAAAAGTTTGAATTCGAATGAAGTGAATTTAATCCTCTTGATAATACCTTTGCTGCTAATATGAATAATGTAGGGGACAAATGGTCCCCCCTGCTTTACTCCTCTTGTATATTTAAAGAAACCATGGGCCTGACCATTGATGAGAACTGAATACTAATTATTAGATATAATTCCAAACACTAGGCCAATGAATCTTTCTTCAAACCCCATTTTCCTCAACACTTTGGTAAAAAATAGCCAAGATAGCCTATCATAAGCCTTCATCATGTCCAATTTAATTACTACATTAGGACATGCTTTTGTTCTAATTCTAATGTCAGTGATTATTTCCTGAGTTAATAGCACATTCTCCACAATACTCTAGCCTTTCACAAATCCTGCTTGTTCCTCCGAGATAAGATTAGGAAGATATCCAACTAACCTTTCATGAATCACCCTTGAGATCACCTTGTTGATAAAATTGCTAAGGCTAATTGGCCTCATATCTGAAAACATCTTCACCTCTTTCTTCTTAGGCAGTAGTACCAAATTCGCATGAGTCACAAATCTAGGGAGGTCATGCCCATTGAAAAAATCTTTCACCATGTCTACCACATCTTCCTGTATGACTTCCCAGCAAGATTGAAAAAAACCTCCATTAAATCCATCCGAGCCTCCACAACTACCAGCATTTAACTCAAAAACTGCCTTCTTGACGTCATCACATGTTGGCTGCCTTATAAGATCCTCATTTTGCTCAGCATTCACCATATTTGGGATATGATCAATGATACCAAAGGAGTTAGGGACTGTCTCTTCTTGAAATTGGGCAATAAAAAAGTTCACTGCCTCCTCCGCAATATCTCCCTTTTCTTCTAGCCATTGCCCAGTACTTGATTGTATTCTCTTCAATTGGAGGTGTTTTATCCTTCCTCGAACTTGAATATGGAAAAATTTCGTGTTTTTGTCTCCATCTCGAAACCATTGCACACCTGATTTTTGCTTCCAGAATCTTCTTCCAAAGCCATGAATCTATAGAATTCAGCTTGTACACGATGTAGCCTTTCCCTATTTTCCAGAGAAGGTATCAAAGTAAATTGAGCTTCATGAACTTTGACAACTTCCTCAAGACTGATCACCTTCTGAAAAATATCTCCAAAGGTAGCCTTACTCCATGTGGATAGAGCCGTCTTTAGTCTCTTCAATTTATAGTTAAATAACATGAATGGATTAGCATGAAAATCAGCCTTCCAATTTTCTTGAACCACTGCTTTGAATGAATCATTTTTAATCCAAAAATTCAAGAATTTGAAAGGTTTTTTTATAGGTTCCACTTCAGCTTTGAAGGTGATTATCATGGGGCTATGATCAGATCCCGTCTTTGGCAAGTGTTCAATCTCTATCCCAGGCCATAGATTTTGAAACTCCATATTAGCTAAACATCTATCCAGACGTTTAAAAATACAGTCTTCTTCAGCTCTCCCATTCCACCATGTGTATATGCTTCCCTTAAAACCAAGATTAAACAAATTACAAGTATTTACACAATGCCTAAAATCATCAACTTCATTTATATGTACAGGAAGACCTCTAAATTTTTCTTCCTCATCCCAAATGACGTTAAAATCACCCCCTACAAATCATGGAAAATTCATGTCACTTGCCAATGCATTGAGTGAATCCCATAATTCTATCCTCTCAATTGCATCACATTTTGCATAGATTAATGTTAGGAAGAACTCCTGCTGATCTTCAGTATAAAAATCTTCAGAGTTAGTTGCTGCACCATATCCATAACTACCTCCACTTCATATTTTTCATCAAAGAATGCCCATATTTTGTTAGACATATTTTTGATGGCCAAAGGAAAATCAATTCTCCTCCGATATTTATCCAGCTTCCTTCCTTGTTGCATTGGCTCCATCAATCATATAAATTAGAATTTATGTCTTCTATGCATTGATATAAGCCTCTCAAAGGCTTGTTTTGTATTTACTGACCGAATATTCCAAATCAAAGAATTCATATCTAATTATTGGATTTGGTAATTGTCCTTCGAGTTTGAACTCCAGGTGGTGGAATACTAGGAGCTTATTTGTTCTGCCTCTTCTTGCCTCGTTATGTTGATCTCCCTCTATCAATTTGTCTAGGAGATATATCACCTTGCCTTGCAACATGCATGAAATTTGAGGTAGTTGATTCTGCATCAAGATCCTTTCCTTTACCCTTGTGATCATCTTCTTCCTCTGTTTGGACATCTTTGATAGCTAACTGATTTCCTTGGTTCTTGATGGACAAAATTTTATCACCTTTCTCCTTAAAAATCATTACTGTTTTCTCAGCTGTTTTTGTTGCACATATACTGACTTCTCCTCCACATTCCCTGTTCTTTGCACTTTCTGACTCCACTATATCCCCCACCTCACCATCTTTTCTATTTCTTGTATCTCCCGGATCAATAGAACTGCTACTGTTATGTTTTTCCGCTGGATATTCATGGTTATGGTTGACTTGTTTGGCTACTGGTGTTCCAGTGTCATTCCTTGGCACCTCATCACTCGAATTTGAATTGTATCCTTTCTGTTGAATTGCCATGATTTTGTTATTTCCATTTACCCTTTGCTCATCTCCTCCTCCATATCATTATATTTTTCATTATAATCACTCAATTCATTTTCCTCACCCTCTATGTGTTCTTCAACTTGATCAACCCATAAAGTGCCTTCTGTAAACTTGACTCGATTTTGATAGTTCTCCTGCTCCTCAATAGCAGTAGTATCCAAGGTTTGTGCTGTAACTTCTTGGCATGACTGATTTGTAGTACCCTTGTTTTCCACAAAAGTCCTATTTACCCATTTAGCTGTTGATTCCCTCTCCGGCTGTAAGTCTGCTATTCCCTTTGTATTAGGATTGTAACTAGGAGCTGCTACATTTAGTTGTTTCCTGGTTGAATTGTGATTGGAAGGTGATTTATGCAACTCTTTCCCAGTTGCATCCCTATTTGGAGTGGAGTTATTTTGTGGCACTAAGGCCAATTCATTGTTGTGTTCTTGCTCATCATCATCAACCTCCAAAACATCAAATTTATTATTTATTTGTACCTATTGATGTAACAACCCCGACGGTCGTTTTGCGCATTAGGATCCCGTTCCTTTAAACGAAACTTTTCATAGCGGCTATTCGTGCTTTATGACTTGCAGGAGCGGGTGGTTTGGGAATTGGGGATGGTTTGGGTGGTTTAGGAACACTTGGTTCTTTAAGGTTGGCCTATTTGACCAAGTTTGATTTCGGTCAACATTTTGAGCAAACGACCTCGGAATCGAGTTCTGACAGCTCCAGTAGCTCTGTGTGATGATTTCGGACTTGGGCTTGTGTTCGGCTCGGGTTTTCGATGACCCGGGAGCATTTCGGCGCCCGAAATGGAAATCAGGATTTTCTTATATTTTAAATTTGGCTTGGGACGTGATTTTATGCTATCGAGGTCCGAACGGAATTTCGAGACCGGAAATAGTTGTGGATAATTATTTATGACTTGTTTGCAAAATTTGGTGTCATTTCGAGTAGTATAGGTCGGTCCGGTGCATTGTTATAGAAATCAAGAACTTGAAGTTCTTAAGTTATGATTCTAAGTGGGGGAGGATGTAAAGACCCGTAAAAATTTCATGTCTAATATCAATACCCGATAATTATGGACTAGTACCATACACGATACCATATGACCACGTTAGTATAATATATGAAGTATATATAAAGTATATTAAAAATATGTAGAATTTTGAGTAATTCGAAATAAGTTTTAAATTATGCGGGTAATTAGTTAATTATTGGGTAACGGGACATTACCTAGTTAACTATTAAATTATGGATAAGACCAACACTCCCAAAACGTGGCAACAAGAAGGCTAGGAAAACATATGACTAAGGATCATATTAGCGTAGGTGGCTACCTAAGATGCCCTTCCCATTAACGTGTAAGACATCATTCTTTATTTAAATTTGTTCTCTTAATTCAAAGATTGGTCTTTTGTTGGTCTCATTTGGACATAAAATAGAAAAGGGATCAGATACATTTCCTATTAACGTAAGACATCCCTCATTATTCAAAGCATTCAAGAACAGATGCTAAACTCCATCCAAGAAAATGGACTTCAACGAAATTCTTGTAACAATTCCAACGAGAACTGTTAGAATCGTAGCATCGTAAAATTTTGCGGTTCTAAAGGAGTATGGTGCAATATTTTTCAAGAATATTATACGGATTTTTCCTACTCAAGTTACGAGTCCTCAGGTGTAGAGTTCGGAATTGCGGGCGTGTTTTTGGTCCGAGAGGTAGATTCGACACGAGGTGAGTCTCCTTTTTAACCTTGTAAGAGGGAATTGTCCCCATAGGTGTTATATGTGTTGTGTGTAATTGTTTGTGGGGGCTACGTGCGTACAAAGTGACGAGAGTCAATACGTAGCGGCTATGATTGTCATGTCCGGGTAGTTAGGCCCCACATTATGCTCTGTTTTCTACTCGTAATGAATTATATGTTATGAACCCTTGTTATATGTAATTTCATTTCTCTGAAGTTTATGGAAATTTAGCATAATATGAAAGAACTGTTTTACCGAAAAATAATAGGAAAGAATTTTTTTTTACTAAAAGTAATATGAAAGGAATGGTTACGGGAAGTAATAGTGAAAGGAATTGTTTCGGGAAAGTAATATGAAAAGAAATGAATATAGTGTGTGCATGTGACCGCTTCGCAATTTACTTTCCGTGAGCGGAGTGTGATTTCCCCGCAGTCTCATGGGAGCGGGCCGTACGCCACATCGGATTTTATAGTGCACTCTCGGTACGGGCCAGTCGATCCCCGGTAGTGCACCAGGATTTATTTAAGAATGCACTTTTGGTACGGACCGGTCGATCCCCGGCAGTGCATGGACGAAGTTGTACAATAATATGATATGATTACATTGAAAGACACACTTATGGTACGGGTAGTTCGATCCTCGGCAGTGCGCAAACATGACTATGGTAAGCATGCACTTTTGGGACGAGCCGATCGATCCTCGGCAGTGCATAGCTATTCTTCCTCATGACTCCGACCGGTTGTCTTACTCCTAAGTGCACATGTCTGTTTGGTACCTTTTTCCTGATTTGTGATTTGATAGATGTTTGGAAAGAGGGACAGGTAAGTTGTTATTGCTTTCAATATTTATTTGGAAACTCTGTATTCTCTTTGCAATTATGGTGCACTGTTTACATGTCTACTGCTTTCCTTATATCATGTTTATACTATCACTATTGGACCTTAGTGAGTATCGAGTCGACCTCTCGTCACTACTTCTTCGAGATTAGACGGGATACTCACTGGGTACATAATATTTATGTACTCATGCTGCACTTCTGTACTTAACTGTATAGGTTCTGAGGCCGGTGCATCTGGTTATCAGACCGGAGCTAGATATTGACTGTAGCGGACCTGACTTCACGGTGAGCTGCTTCTCCTAACGATCCTTAGCAGCACCATGGAGTTTCTTTTGCTTATGATCCCGTCTATTTGTTTCAGACTGTGGGATTGTATATTCTACCTTTTGTATATCCAGTTAGTATGCCCGTGATACCCATCACACTAGTTCCTGGCACACACGTAGTATTTGTGTAGATTAAGTCCGTAAATATATGCATATTTTGGACTCACACCTAATTATGACTGTTTTGCTTAAAACTGGTTAGTTACCCCTAATTGAATAATAATATAAGCTTTGTAACTTAGTATATATATTGATATGCTTAAGGAAAATGAGAACGAACTGTAGTAGTTTAAATGTTGGCTTGCCTGACCCCGCTGTTGGGCGCCATCACGACCTTAGTTAGGATTTTGGGTCGTGACAAGGTGGTATCAGAGCTTTAGGTTCACGTAGTCTCACGAGTCACGGGAAAACCCAGTACAGTCTTGCAGATCGGTACGGAGACGTTTGTACCTATCTTCAGGAGGCTATAAGGTGTTAAGAAACTCCTCCTTGTTTTGATCCTATCATGCAATCTATGATGTACTCAAATTTGATCTTCTACTCTCTCACATATGGTGAGGACGCGTACTTCTCATGTTCCTGATTCGAGAGAGGCTGCTACCCCCGCCGCTCGAGGTCGTGGTAGGGGCAGGGGTAGGGAACTTGCCTGAGGTAGGGGCGAGGGCGTCCCAGAGTTGTACCGGCTGCACCGATCGAGAATCCAGTTATTGAGGAGCAGGATGAGCTGCCTCCAGTAGCCCCTGCACCAGTTGATTTTATGACGGCGCCGGGCTTCCAGGAGGTCATGGGCCGCATGTTGAGATTCATGGACACTATGTCCCAGGCAGGTGTACTTCCAGTAAATCCCGCTACTTTTCAGGTAGGAGGGGGAGTTCAGACCCCTATCTCTCAGGCCACCGGACAGGCAGCACCAATACATCATACCCCTAGTACAGCGCCCGTGGGTGGGGTCCAGCCTGTAACAGCAGCACCTGAGCCTAGACCAGCTGCGGATGTAGATCAACAGAAGATGTTGGACAGATGGACTGGACTTCGTCCTCCAGTCTTCGGGGGTGAGCGGGGTGAGGATGCCCAGGATTTCATCGACAGGTGCAGGGACAGACTGCACAATATGAGGATACTAGAGTCAGATGGGGTGGACTTCACCACATTTCAGCTTGAGGGCAGAGCTCGCCGCTGGTGGCAGTCATATGTTCTTAGCAGGCCAGCGGATTCTCCTTCTGTCACTTGGAGTCAATTCACTCAGCTATTCTTGGACAGATACATTCCACCGTCTGAGAGAGAGGAGCTTCGGGATCAGTTTGAGAGGTTAGAGCAGGGGAACCTGTGACGGATTATGAGGCGAGGTTTTCAGAGTTATCTCGCCATGCTCTTATGATATTTCCCACTGATGCCGAGAGGGTGCGGCGATTCGTGGCAGGTTTACATCCGGATATCAGGACCTCCATGGCCAGAGAGGTAGAGATGGGTACCCCATACCAGCTTGTAGTCGAGATAGCTCGACGGATCGAGGGTTATCGGTCAGGGAGCAGGGAGAAGGGTCAGCAGGACAAGAGGGCTGGCTTCTCCGGAGATTTCAGAGAGGCCCTAGTTAGGAGCAGAGGTCAGTTTGGAGGTGGTCAGCCCAGCAAGCCTTCATATTTAGCACCTCCACTACCCCCTCGTGGTGTTCCAGTGAGACCGCATTCCAGTGCTATACCAGAGGGTTCCCATTACTCCCCGGTTGTTCAGGGTTCTTTTTATTCTTTAGGGAAGCAGGATATGGCGCCTAGAGGTTGTTTCGAGTGTGGGGATCTGGGTCATATGATGAGGCATTGTCCTAGATATCGGGGCAAAGCAGTGCATCAGGGTTACCAGCCCATGATGTCAGCACCAACAGTCCGGCCACCTAGGGGTGGAGGAAAGGTCGACAGGGGTCGTCCTAGAAGGGGAGGCCAGTTAGGGGAAGGTCAGTTAGCTCATGTTCACTCTGGGGGAGCTCAGTCTTCAGGTACGATTCTAGACCCGTTCGAGGACGAACGTTTGTTTAAGAGGGGGAGAATGTAACGACCCCGTCGGTCGTTTTGCACATTAGGATCCCGTTCCTTTAAATTAAACTTTCCATAGCGGCTATTCGTGCTTTATGACTTGCGGGAGCGGGTGGTTCAAGAATTGGGGATGGTTTGGGTGGTTTAGGAACACTTGGTTCCTTAAGGTTGGCCTATTTGGCCAAGTTTGACTTCGGTCAACATTTTGAGCAAACGACCTCGGAATCGAGTTCTGACAACTCCAGTAGCTCCGTATGATGATTTCAAACTTGGGCGTGTGTTCGACTCAGGTTTTCGATGACCTTAGCATTTTGGCGCCCGGAATGGAAATCAGGATTACCTTATATTTTAAATTTGGCTTGGGACGTGATTTTATGCTATCAAGGTCCGAATGGAATTCCGGGACCGGGAATAGTTCCGGATAGTCATTTATGACTTGTCTGCAAAATTTGGTGTCATTCCGAGTAGTATAGGTCGGTCCAGTGCATTGTTATTGAAATCAAGAACTTGAAGTTCTTAAGTTATGATTCTAAGCGGGGGAGGATGTAAAGACCCATAAAAATTTCATGTCTAAAATCAATACCCGATAATTATGGACTAGTACCATACAAGATACCATATGACCACGTTAGTATAATATATGAAGTATATTAAAAATAGGTAAAATTTTGAGTAATTCAAGATAAGTTTTAAATTATACGGGTAATTGGTTAATTATTGAATAACAGGACATTACCTAGTTAACTATTAAATTATGGATAAGACCAACACTCCCAAACGTGGCAACAAGAAATCTAGGAAAACATATGACTAAGGGTCATATTAGCGTAGGTGGCTACCTAAGATGCCCTTCCCATTAACGTGTAAGACATCACTCTTTATTTAAAGTTGTTCTCTTAATTCAAAGATTGCTCTTTTGTTGGTCTCATTTGGACATAAAATAGAAAATGGATCAGATACATTTCCTATTAACGTAAGACATCCCTCATAATTCAAATCATTCAAGAACAGATGCTAAACTCCATCCAAGAAAATGGACTTCAACGAAATTCTTGTAACAATTCCAACGAGAATTGTTAGAATCGTAGCAGCGTAAAATTTTGCGGTTCTAAAGGAGTACGGTGCAATATTTTCCAAGAATATTATACGGATTTTTTCTATTCCAGTTACGAGTCCTCAGGTGTAGAGTTCAGAATTGCGGGCGCGTTTTTGGTCCGAGATGTAGATTCGACACGAGGTGAGTCTCCTTTCTAATCTTGTAAGAGGGAATTGTCCCCATAGGTGTTATATGTGTTGTGTGTAATTGTTTGTGGGGGCTACGTGCGTACAAAGTGACGAGAGTCCGTACGTAGCGGCTATGATTGTCATGTCCGGGTAGTTCGGCCCCACATTATGCTCTGTTTTCTACTCGTAATGAATTATATGTTATGAACCCTTGTTATATGTAATTTCATTTCTCTGAAGTTTATGGAAATATAGCATAATATGAAAGAATTATTTTGCGGAAAAATAATTAGAAAGAATTTGTTTTTACTAAAAATAATATGAAAGGAATGGTTACGGGAAGTAATAGTGAAAGGAATTGTTTCGGGAAAGTAATATGAAAAGAAATGAATATAGTGTGTGCATGTTACCGCTTCGTAATTTACTTTCCGCGAGCGGAGTGTGATTTTCCCCCACTCTCATGGGAGCGGGACGTACGCCACGGCGGATTTTATAGTGCAATCTCGGTACGGGCCGGTCGATCCCCGGCAGTGCACTGGGATTTAATTAAGAATGCACTTTTGGTACGGGCCGGCCGATCCCCGGCAGTGCATGGACGAAGTTGTACAATAATATGATATGATTACATTGAAATACACACTTCTGGTACGGGCCGTTCGATCCTCGGCAGTGCGCAAACATGATTATGGTAAGCATGCACTTTTGGGACGGGCCGATCAATCCTCGCCAGTGCATATCTATTCTTCCTCATGACTCCGACCGGTTATCTTACTCCTGTGTGCACATGTCTGTTTGGTACCTTTTTCCTGATTTGTGATTTGATAGATGTTTGGAAAGAGGGACAGGTAAGTTGTTATTGATTTCAATATTTATTTGGAAACTCTGTATTCTCTTTGCAATTATGGTGCACTGTTTACATGTCTACTGCTTTCCTTATATCATGTTTATACTATCACTATTGGACCTTAGTGAGTATCGAGTCGACCTCTCGTCACTACTTCTTCGAGATTAGACGGGATACTCACTGGGTACATAATATTTATGTACTCATGCTGCACTTCTGTACTTAACTGTATAGGTTCTGAGGCCGGTGCATCTGGTTATCAGACCGGAGCTAGATATTGACTGTAGCGGACCTGACTTCACGGTGAGCTGCTTCTCCTAACGATCCTCAGCAGCACAATGGAGTTTCTTTTGCTTATGATCCCGTCTATTTGTTTCAGACAGTGGGATTGTATATTCTACCTTTTGTACATCCAGTTAGTATGCCCGTGATACCCGTCACACTAGTTCCTGGCACACACGTAGTATTTGTATAGATTATGTCCGTACATATATGCATATTTTGGACTCACACCTCATTATGACTGTTTTGCTTAAAACTGGTTAGTTACAACTAATCGATTAATAATATAAGCTTTGTAACTTAGTATATATATTGATATGCTTAAGGCAAACGAAAAGGAACCGTAGTAGTTTAAATGTTGGCTTGCCTGACCCCGCTGTTGGGCGCCATCACGACCTGAGTTAGGATTTTGGGTCATGACAGTTGAGCTCCAACAGTATGTTGTTGCCCTTTTCCTTGTTCCACAGTAACAAGTTCTTTCCCAGTACCATTCTCACCTTCATTGTTCCCGTTCTTTGTACGGTTTTCCCTTACTTCCTTCCATTGTTCCTTAGCTTTGCCAACCAAATTTCCTACCACTTTACCACTAGACAGAATCATCAATGGGCCTTGTTGATTTGCATTCGCTTGAGCAGTAGAGGTCTCCTGTTGATTTTTATCATCATCATTCATTTGTACCTCCTTATTTGCCATCAATTCAGGGTGTAATCTCCAGCATTCCTTCATATCATGGCCTTGCAGTATACATTCTCTATAATATTTTGGTAAATAATCGTATTTAATAGTAATCCAATCTGTTCTCACCTCACCTGTTGATTCATTAAGAATATCCAACCTGACCTTCTTTGGTAATTCAGTTAGTAAATCAACTAGCACCTTCACACGTGTACAACTAGGTCTTGTTTTGTTCACAGTTGCAAGATCTAAGTGAAGGGGTTTACCAACTGCAGAGGCTAAGGAGAACAAGCATTCCTTAACAAAGAATGTAGGCAAAAGATTAGGGAAAGATATCCATGCCATGACCCTATGTGTTTCTTCTTCTACCTTGAATTTATAATCATATATCAAGGTTCTCAATTGATATTCACGTCCCACTTTATCTATAACATAATAAACACTTCTGGACGTAAAATCAATAAAATCTTTCATTCGGACTAATACATGTCTATCACGAAGATACCCAATATTGCACTCACCTTTAATTCCACATTGCAGTGGAATAATATGTCGCAATTCATTGAGTTCTGGACAACCATACGAAAATTTACACACCACTGAATATTGTAGGCCTTCAATAAAATTCATTCTCTCAACTTCCTCCTCCGTAAATTCAACAACATGATGACCATTGAGTAAATTAGCACGTCACAATTGAATTGCCTCCACAGCTTTATTACGTTCATGCATGGCAGTGTTTATTGTGTTAGGTTTCAGGATTTGCGAGTAATCTAGGGGATGGGTGTTGGTGTTTGTGGACGTGGGGGGCTGGGCGGGGGTGGGGGGAAGCAGACCAGTCGTTGAGAGGGCTGGCCGCCGGCCAAATTGGCCATGGCAGCGTACAAGAAGAATATCGCCTCAAAGTCGCCTTGGGGGAGCTATTTCTATTTTGATGACATTCATCAACCTCTCAGAATTCTGGGTGTTGGGCTATTTTTCAATTATCAGTTATAAATATGGCTATTTCTGATTTCTTGTCTGTATCATAGGACTTGTAGCATTTGGTTATATTCTTAATAGTAATTACTACTGGGGATTTTACCTTCCTATACTATATATAAAACTTTATTATCCTCCCTAACTAATCAAGTTTTAGTTTAATTACATGAGCATATACAATTTATCAATTATATACAATTAATATTAGTTAGTTTCTCTTTATATTAGGAATTGAATAGGAAAATATTTTTTTCTCGCCCTGCCCGCCTCTCTTTCTCTCCTCTATTCTTTGCCCAATTTTCTTCCTTTGTTTTTCTCAATTTTTTTTATCCTTTCTTTTTTCAGTTAATTCATCAATGTATTTCAATTGTTTCAACATAGAGTTTTAACTTACCAATTTTCTTTCATGTTGCATGGCATTTGAATTAAAATTGTCAATCAATAAATTTTGAAGGTATTTGATTCTCTGCCATTGACAACCATTAAAAAGCTTCAAAGCTTTGTTCGAATTTGGATTTTCAAAAACTATTGTTTGCTTGGATTGGATGTGGTTGCAAACAATTTAAAATTTTTATTTGGAGTTTATATCTCAATTTTAAGGGTGTTTAGTGAAGATTAGACTTGATTTTGGCTGAGTTCCATGTTGAAACTCGAAGAAGGAGAACTAGAAGAAGAACTCGAAGAAGACATGACATACAATATACTTACAAAATTGTATTAAAGTTGTATGTAAATTGTATATATTTTGTTATAATTATATATTTTTTATTTGCATTTTGTATGAAAGTTGAAAAATACTTGTATAATGTATGAATCATTGCATGAAATTTATATTTAAGTTATAAATATTATCTTTTTACATAAAGTTGTTGACCTGTATCAAAAGTGTATTAAGAGAGGAAGAAGAACACACCACTTACAAAATATATTCTAATCATATTCAAAATACATATAAAAGATATTGTAGAAAATTTGTATGAAAATTTTATTTAAGTTGTATGTTGTTGTAATTGTATTTAACTGGATAAATTAATGTATGAAAGTTGTATATAAGTTGTAAATAAGTTGTATTTATACTACATAATAGTTGTATGAAATTTTTGTTTAGTGTGTATGTTAGTTGTAGATATTTAAATTTGCATGAAATTTGTTTATTGATGTACGAAATTGACTACCTCTCCGTGTGGAATTGGAAATGAGGTGAACCAAAGTAGTGCCGATAACAGTAATGACAATGTAGGAAACGTAGGAATGATGACATCAATTAGGAAAGAAGAACATAATTTCACCTAACTAGCATGGTAGAAGGCATACATGTAGATATAACAAATAAGAGGGGCACGCATGATATTTATAAGCTAACAAGTAGAAGCATGAATAGCTAACATGGTAGAAACCTTATACTAAAGTGCAACAAACTAGATACGACATGGTTATAAATATGACAGGAGGAAGGAGGCATGATATTTGCAAGTTAAACACGTAGAAGGCATGTGCAACACAACAACAATTGAGATAGAGAACAAAGACAGAACAACAACGACAAGTCACATAGGAAACATAGGTGCGACAATAATAGCTCAAGGTAAAGGCATGAACGTATACACAAGGAAAAGATATCACAACATAATGCATGCCCCTCGTTCTCGCCTACACGGAAACACTCTTCGTGCCATGAACTCGTGATAATATAAAAGCATGATATAAATGAAATGGCACGGCATCACTCTTTGTTCTTTTACTCTCCACATATGATAATGTAAATGAGATCAGGATAATATAAAATGAAATGGCACGGCATCACCCTTCGTGCTTTTACTCTCAAATGAAATGGCACGGCATCACCCTTCGTGTTTTTCCCTTTCATTCACATAATAAAATATATGTAATGACACGACATCACCCTCCGTGCTTTACACTCTCCCTCACATGATAATATAAAAGAAATGTCACGATATCACCCTTCGTGCTTTACACTCTTCCTTATCAAGCATATGTATATCAATGGAAAGCAAGGTGGGAACCATAAATAACTTCATGGAGAGTGGTTAAATGAATTTTCCAAATGAACCTCAGTCACAACTTTCAAACCAACAATAGATCAATAAATCCTCAAGACCCTTATTGTTCAAGTATTTTAACAAATCTCAAGAATGACCTACAACTCGAGTATAGAACCTAAGATCTCAAAAATAATGGTCGTAGCAATGTATTTAGTGATTAAGCATGATGAAGGCCGAATTAGACACATCAGTGTTTCTAAAAATCCTGTCAAATTTTTATCAAGTTATAACAAACTAAATCTTGATTTCTAACATTTAATTACGTGTTCTTAGTAATCTAAAAGTCAAGTAAGACATGAAGAAAGAATGTCACGTCATCACCTCATATATGTATCACCCCCGCATGCAGCAAATAATAAAAATTATTAGGAAAAATTTCCTCAACAAAGTTAGGCAAGACACTTACCTCGACAAGCCAAATTGTTACCGAGCAAGCCAAACGATGCTCCAAAAATGCCATCCCGCTCGTACCGACCTCCGAACGGCTCAAAACTAGCCAAAAACAACTTGAATACATCGAATAATGCCCAAGGAAACAAACTCAATCGATAAAGGTCAAATCTTTAATCAAAATTCCAAAGTGAACCAAAACGTCAAACCCGGACTAGCACCTCGGAATCCGAAAAAACTAACAGAATTTGACAACCCATTTGATTACGAGTCCACCCATACTAGTTTCATCAAATCTGATTCCGAATCGATGTTCAAAACTCAAAAATTTACTTTATGAAATTTTAGACACCCCCCTCCCCAAATTTGACTTTGAAATCATCAATCAAATCCAAGAACGAAAATGGATTCATGAAATATAAACAAAATGGAGTATAGAACACTTACCCCAATCCATATGGTGAAAATCGCCTAAACAAATTGCCCAAATCCAAGCCCCCCAACTCAAAATATGCCCAAATGAACAAACCCTCAATATTAAGTATTTTTGTCCAGCTGTTCTGCCTCATTTCGTATGCCAAACGATCCTGAAACTCACTTTTGATGCCTCCAATGGATTTCTTATGAAATTTCAGTCAAGTGACGCTTTTGAATCACTCCATTTGACCTTATAATGAAAAATATATGTTGGTTTCAATATTTAGAAATAGTGCATATTTTTAAATACGAAGTCAGTGGCAATTTCGTAAATAATCTAAAAAATATGGCAACTCAATTCTGAGTCAAATGACCATAGACTCCTTATACAATGTCCAAATTTGATGATTCTTTTTGCTATGGCTTCGTAATAACGACACGGATTTAATGATTCAATTAGAACAGAAATTGGATCTCATTTGCTTAATGTGGTGCCATTTATTCTTGAAGAATCGATGTCGAAACATAAGAAAAACGAGCGCAACACAACTCAAACCTATCCGAAACTCACCCGAGCCCCTCTGGACCCCGTACGAACATTCCAATAAGTTCCATAACACAACACAGACCTACTCGAGGCCTCAAATCACGCATAACAATATCAAAACGACGAATCGCACCTCAAATCAAACTTAATGAGCTTTCGAACTTTCGACTTCCAAAACCGCGCCGAAACATATCATATCAACTCGGAAGGAACTCAAAGTTTGCACACAAGTGCTAATACATCATTCAGAGATACTCATGCCCTCAAACTACCGAGCGAAGTATAAATGCTCAAAACGACCAAACATGTCGTTACATTTATAATCATTTCAAGTTGTGTGGACAACCATATACATACCTTAGACCTGACATCACCGTAATCCATTATTTTTTACCACTTAAACTCAAGTCTATGTGTCTGATCAATTTAGGCAGTAGCTGCATAAAAATGAAATCATGTATGGTTTTTCAATATTCTAATTTCGTGCTTTCATATGTCGTTGCAAGTGCTGAAGTGCTGAACCCGCAACTTGTACTTAACGCTATACTTAAATACTTCTCGTGTCCGTATTCAACAATTGGATCTTCCTAAGATGCATCGCTTGATGGATTTCAGTAGTTTTAAATGCCAAATCCTCTGGTAAGAGTACTCATCATGTAATTTATCATTCTTTCCCCTTGTCATAAAAAATTTACGATTGTTGATCCTAAAATCAGCTTTGGGAGCAAATTTGACTTGTGAAAGTCAAAATATCGACTTCATTCATACCAACATGGACTCAGCAATTATGGGAAATACGGTGGGTAGAGATTGATTTTTAGTAGAATACAGGTAGTATGATGCAGTTGGAATTAACTTCAGCTTGCGAAGCTAGTACAGGAAGCTTAAAAGAATGTAGATAGCCGTTAAGGATTAGTTAATGACGGGTAGAGTTAAGTTTATTAGTTGAGCAGTTAAGTCCCTCCTAGGTTTCTTAAGTAAGTTTGGTAAATTATAATTAGGCCCATAGATTTAATCTACTACTACACTTTTAGTCCTTGTCGGAGTTAGTTACAAGTTTTTGTCTGGTAGTGCATAGTGGAGGCTATATATAATCATCAGTGAGTATCAATTGAAAACCTATTTTAATTTTTCCCTTATTTATTTTCCTTAGCTCTTACTTTTACTTTTCTTTTTACTGTTTCATTGTTGTCGGCATCTGGTATTAGAGCAACTCCTTGGCTCTTGGCTCTGTGGGAATCCATGGCCGGAGAATCAAGTGAAGTCATGGACATGCTACACAAAATGTCTGCAAATATGTCTAGCTTCACAGCTCATCAAGACCAGCTCGAAGCTTTTCAAGTGCAAACTTGTAAGAATCAGGAAGAGTTTGTTAATGATTTGCGAGAAGTGATTAACGAGGTTATACATGGCGGCAGAAGACCTGAACGAGGCAAGGATATAGATTCACGAGGTGGTGAGTTGTACTCTCCTAGTGATTTCCCTCTCAACTTAGGAGAAATGACAACATCCACCTCCATCCCACCTCCATGGGAGGTAATTGTTCAGCTTTGTCAAGTGTTTCACTCCCTAGCAGTATTCCGACCTCAAACACTATATCCTTTGTTCGAAATACTGCTATAGGAGTAAACTGGACCTCCCCTGGAACTTTTAATCAAACACAGGTGAACCCTAGTTTGCAGAACCCCAGCTCATCAGTGAAACACAACCTGCTATGTTCTCAACACAAGGACCTTCCTTACTCTCCTCAACCCAGGACCCTACTGGCTCAATCTCCTCCTCCCCCTGAAATAATCAGAAGTCATTATGCTCAGCCTCATTATTATTTAACAGCCATAGTCGAGGTCAATACCCCTACAATCCCTATAACCAACCATCATAGTACCCCTTAGCCTATCAAGTATCAAACACTCATATAACCCCACCTATATACCACCAAGTTCCTTATGAACCACCCCATAACCTACCTCAAAACACACCCAAAAACAACACATGGAAAACTGCAGCTCACCAACCAAGTAACCCAATACCAACCCTTCCATTTACTAAATATGCTAAGGTTGAATTCCCAAGGTTCAATGGTGAGGATCTGAGAACCTGGATGTATAAGGTGGATCAATTCTTCTTTCAGGAAAAGATTACCATCCAGCAGAAGTTGAAACTAGTGTCTATGCACCTTGAAGGTGATGCACTACAATGGCATTTTGGATACATGAGAAGCAGAGGTCAAATGCCCCTCTCCACATGGGATGAATACATTTAGGCACTATGTGACAACTTTGGTGCAGAATATACTGATCCAATGACTGATATAATGAATGTAAAACATACGGGGACTGTGAAGGAGTACCAACAAATATTTAATAGTGTAATGAATAGATTGGACATATCAACAGGGCATGCAATTAGTATCTTCCTTAACAACCTCAAACCAGAACTGAGCAATGCTGTCAGGGTAGGGAACCCAAGTACCTTGCCTCAAGCTTACTACTTGGCCAAATTACAGGAAGTAAAATTTGCTGCTCAGAGTAGGGCAATCAGGAACTTGAGCTCAGGTTCTTCCATGAGTAGAGGGCCAAGTGGATCCAATTCTAGCAACTGGAAATAAGATAGTTCTTCTAGGATCAAGAAACCTCATGCTGTTAGAATGGATAACAGCAGAAGGAGAAGATTCAACTCTGCTGAGATGGATGAAAAAAGAGCAAAAGGCCTATAGAGGAACTGGAGGAGAAAGAAGCAGGTGAAGAAGAGGACTTAGAACCAGAAAAAGCCCATGAAGAAGTGGTGGAAGAAATAACTGAGAATTGTGTCATCTCCTTACAAACACTCAATGGAACACCAGGATATCAAACACTCAGGCTTAGAGGATTCACTGAACAAAAGCCATTGGAGATATTAATTGATTTTGGATCCACCAACAACTCCATTTATAAGGATACAATAGAGAAAGGTTGCAGGATAAACAAGACCAAACCACAATTGGTGCAGGTAGCTAATGGTAGAGAGGTCCTTACAAAGAAAATATGTAAAGGATTCCAGTGGCTTATGCTAGATGTGGTGTTTCAAGGTGATTTTCTAGTATTCCATATTGGCAGCAATGACATTGTGTTAGGCATACATTGGTTGAATCCATTAGAGGACATCAAGTTCAACTTCAAGAAGCTAATAATGGAGTTTGAGCATGAGGGTAAACTACTGACTTTATAGGGAATCCAACCCATACTCACGGCTGTTTAGTCCAAGCCTTAGAGAAGGTTGACAAGAATGATCCAAAATGCTTTATGGTTATGGTAAGAGGTACCAAGGAAAAAGAACTGAGGGATGCAAGAGCTGAAGATACCCATGAACCAAGGCTAATCAGTGAAGTTCTAAAACAATATAACAAAGTGTTTGGAGAACCAACTCAAATACCTCCCTTTAGGGGTGTGTTTGACCATCACATACCACTATGGGAGGATACCTCCCCAACCAATGCCAGACCTTATAGATATTCCCATATGCAAAAAGATGTCATAGAGAAGCTGGTGTAATAGATGTTAGGTCAAGGAATTATTCAACATAGCTCTAGACCATATGCCTAACCTATTGTATTGGTGGGAAAGAATGATAGGACATGGAGAATGTGTGTGGATTATAGAGCCTTGAACGAAATAACTATCAAAGAAAAATTTCCTATCCCTATAATTGAGGAGTTAATGGGTGAATTAGGAGGTTCTCAGGTATACTCTAAGATAGATTTCTGGGCAGGATACCATCAAATTAAAATGACACCTAAATATGTAGCCAAAACTGCCTTTAAGACATATTCTAGGCATTATGAATACTTGGTTATGACTTTTGGGCTGACCAATGCTCTTTCAAGTTTTCAAGGGCCGATGAATCACATTTTTCAGGCATATTTGAGGAAGTTTATTCTTGCGTTCTTTGATGGTATTTTGATCTACAATAAGAGCTTGGAAGAACATGTGCAACACCTTAAGATTTCCTTTGATATACTGGTGCAACATCAGTTTTTAGCAAAGAAGAGCAAGTGTGTGTTTGGGGCAGAAAAGGTAGAGTACCTGGGGCATTACATATCCTCACAAGGAGTGTCGACTAATCCTAGAAAGGTGGAAGCTGTGAAGACTTGGCCTGAACCCAAAATAGTCACCCAACTTAGAGGATTTCTATACCTGGGTATTATAGGAGGTTTATATAGGGGTATGTCATCATTAGTAAACCTCTTACTCATCTCCTCAAAAAGATAGCTTTTGTTGGACTAAGAAGGCCGAGGAAGCCTTTGACAAGCTGAAGTTAGCTCTAACTACAGCACCAGTACTAGCTCTACCAATTTCTCTCTGACTTTTGTGGTTGAAGCTGTTGCCTACAATGTAGGCATTGGAGCTCTGCTGATGCAACAAGGTCAACCAATTGCTTATCTCAGTAAAAGGGTTATCCCCTCAACACCAATCATTATCAGTTTATTAATAAGAGCTGTTAGCATTGGTCATGGAAGTAAATAAATGATCACAGAACCTGACAGTGAAACCTTTCATTTCCAAGATAGAACAAAAGGCTCTTAAGTTCTTGTTAGAACAGAAACTACAGACAGGCAATCAGTTGAAGTGGATAACCAAGATAATGCAATATGATTTTGAGATTGAATACAAAAAGGGAAAAGAGAACAAGGATGCAGATGCACTCTCTAGATTTCCCTTGATAGAGTTGTCATCCATGACACTATCAACTGTGAAGACTAACCTGCTAGAGGCAATTATGAAAAGCTGGGATGTAGATGAGGAACTGAAGGCAACAATCCAGACTCTCAAGAATAAAGGCTCAAATGAGATGGGATACACCTTTATACATGAACAATTTAGGAAGAATGGTAAATTAGTGATAGGACCTGACCTACAACTGAGGAAGGAAATTTACAGTTGTGGCATAATTCCACTATTGGGGGGCACTCAGGAATGGACAACACTTACAGGAAAGTATCCTCCTTATTCTATTGGAAGGGAATGAAGGAGGAAATTCAAGATTTTGTGAAGAATTGTGATACTTGTTAGAGGCATAAATATGATAATGCTCCTTACCCAGGGTTGATACCACCCCTTAGAATACCTGATGCAGCTTGGAGTAGCATAAGTATGGACTTCATAGAGGGACTGCCAAAGTCTCAAGGGAAATCAGTTATTTGGTGGATAAGCTTACAAGGTATGCTCATTTTATAGGCCTATCTCATCCTTATTCTACAAATGAGTTGGCCTAGGTTTTCATAGAGCAGATCTACAAGCTACATGGACTGCCAGAGGATATCATATATGATAGAGATCCTAATTTTACAAGTAAACTTTTGCAAGAATTGTTTTCCATGTTAGGAGAAAGTTTCTCAATACCTCAACAACCTACCACCCTCAAACAGATATCCAAACTGATGTAGTTAATAGGTGTGTGGAAACTTACTTGAGATGTTTTTGTTCAAATTCCCAAAAAGGACTAGATGCATTATTTAGGAGCAGCTGAGTGGTGATACAATACCACCTTCCACTCTTCCATACATTGTACACCATATGAAGCATTATATGGTCAACCTCCCCCCTTGCACTTTCCTTATGATGCTGGAGATTCAAGTATGGAGGAGGTGAATAGAAGCATGCTCATGAGGAAATTCAAAGTACAGCTTCTGAAATATCATCTAAAGAGGGCTCAACATAGGATGAAGAAACAAGCTAATAAACATAGGTCGAATAGAAAACTCAAAGAGGATGATTAGGTATATGTTAAGATCCAACCTTACATGCAAATTACTATGTCAGGAGGACAATTCTCTAAGCTCTCTGCTAGATATTATAGGCCCTATCAGATACTACAGAAGATAGGAAATGTCGCCTACAAGCTCTCCCTTCCTTCTCAGCTACTGTTGCACCCAACATTTCATGTTTCTCAGCTCAATAAATGCCATGAGCTGCCAGAAACAACCTCTCACTCTCTATAGTTGAGCTGTCAAGCCCTTACTATCCTCAACCACACAAGATCTTGGAAAGGTGTATGATTAAAAAAGGAAACAAGGTTGTGGCTCAGGTTCTAGTGCGATGGGACCAATTGCCACATGATCGAGCTACATGGGAGGATTATTCAGCTTTGAAGACTCGTTTCCCTTGTTTCCTTCCTTGAGGACAAGGAAACTCTCAACGAAGGGGAATTGATGCAATCGGAATTGACTTCATCTTGCGAAGCTAGTACATGAAGCTTAAAAGAATGTACGTAGCCGTTAGGGTTCAGTTAATGACAGGTAGAGTTAAGTTTATTAGTTGAGCAGTTAAGTCCCTCCTAGTTTTCTCAAGTAAGTTTTGTAAATTGTAATTAGGCTCATAGATTTAATCTACTACTACACTTTTAGTCCTTGGCAGAGTTAGTTACAAGTTTTTGCCTGGTAGTGCATAGTGGAGGCTATATGTAGTCATCAGTGAGTATCAGAATGTATCAATTGAAAACTTATTTTAATTTTGCCCTAATTTAATTTCCTTAGATTATACTTTTCTTTTTCCTTTCACTGTTTCGTTGTTTCCGGCATCATATGAGAGCTAAAAGATTCCATCTTCGTGATAAGAATGAGTTGAAAGGGGACAACTTTCAATTGTAACGGAGGTTTATAATACCCAACCAGTTGTTACGTGAACAAAGTGATACTCTCCTCGAGCAGTTTGTGCAAATCTGGGTTCAACAATATGACATACAATTATATTCATAGTGTGCTTTTTAGATAATGCTGATGTCCGGGTCGGTTTACATACATCTCGGCTTTCGCCAACGAGAACTTGGTACTCACTAGCCCATGTATCAAGTTAGCTCACCTGGACTATTGGAAAACGTTTAAAAACACCCTTCATCCACCTATTGGGCTAAAAATACCCCTCCATCCAGTTTGTTTGTTCACTTATGCCCTTTGACCGTTAGGTCAATGCCGAATTAAAATTAATAACTATTTAAATTACACGTGGAAACTTCTTATTGGCCAAAATTAAAACATCTAACTCATTAGAAAGACCCACCCATATCTACCGGTTATTCATACTAACCCGCTTCAAACACTAACCCCACCCGAACATAAAGTTAAACTAAAAAAAAAAGAGGCCCCACTTCTATCAAACTCTATGGAACAAAAGCTCCATGGAAGTTGTAGCGAACATATAGATGCAAATTTACTACATGATTTCCTTTTTCTTGTTATGACATCTAGTTCAATTTATATGATAGACACAAATTGTATTATATTTAAGATGAGTTTATGTAACGACCCGGTCTGTCGTTACGTAAAACCTGCATTATAACTGTTGTTAGTGGCTTA
>MDKH01220517.1:0-12053 GCA_005239495.1 Nicotiana undulata | reverse complement strand
GTAATGTTTCTGTTTTTGGGTTATTAAAATCACTGGGCAAAATTGCCCTTCGCGTTCGCGGACAACTGGCCGCGTTCGCGAAGGGTTGGCAGCTGGGACCTACGCGTCGCAGAGCCAGGGCCGCGTTCGCGAAGGTCTAACTTCCTAGGCTTCCGCGTTCGCGAAGAATAAACCTACCCTGCCCCCCGGCCTCACCCTAAGCCTACGCGTTCGCACCCCTGGGAACGCGTTCGCGTAGAAGCACTGTTCAGTGCTCCGCGTTCGCGTCTCCCTCTACGCGTTCGCGTAGAGTAAAATCTCAGGCCACAATAATTACCCTTCACGTTCGCGAGCCCTTGGCCGCGTTCGCGAAGGGTATTACACCAGACACCAGCAAATTATCAAAACACCAGATATTTCATGCATTTCACATCTCGTTAGCTACCCGAAACTCACCCGAGCCCTTGGGCCACAAAACCAAAAACACACACGTCTCCCAATGCATCCTACAGACTTATTCAAGCTTTTAAATCATCAAAATATCTTCAAAATCAACAAATTAAACCTCAAAACTCATAGAAATTTCTCAAAACTTCCTAAAGCTTAACTTATCCGATTTTAATCCGAATCACGTCATTTCAAGTCCGTTTTACACCAAATATCACAGATAAGTCACATAACATATAATAAAATTGTTCCGGGTTTCGAAACCATAATACGGGCCCAGTAACACAATTTTCACATAATAATTCATTTTCAAAATCCTTTATTATTTTCAGAAAATAATTTTCTTTAAAAAATTCATTTCTAGGGCTTGGGACCTCGAGAATCGCTTCCGGGCATACGCCCAAGTCCCATGTTTTCCTACGGACCCTCCGGGACCGTCACATCAAGGGTCCGGGTCCGTTTATGAAGAATGTTGACCAAAGTCAACTTTATTCAATTATTCAATTCAAAGTTCCATTTTTATCAAATTTTCACATAGAAGCTTCCCGGCTACATTCCCGTGCTGCGCACACATATCGTGGTGAGATTAATGGAGTCTTTCGGGGCCTCAGAACACATATTTAGCAAGAATTACTTAGGATGACCTTTTGGGTCATCACAAGTGTGGTATCAATATCATCAAATATCAATTGAAGTGTGATATCAAATTTAGTACGGCATTCGGATTTCCGATACACTCGTTTCATCTCTTTCTCTTCTTTGTTGTTTAATTATTATTTATTTAAAATTATTAATTTAATTTTTTTAATTTAATTTACATAATGGATATATTTAAGCAGCCAAAAAAAGCGCGTACTAGTAGAGGTGGTACTAGTAAGAGTAAAAATCCTAAAAGATCAAGAGATACTGGTTCTTTTAGTAGCTTTACACATATTTCTGGAAGTTCACCTGAAAATTTAAATGTAGATTATGAGCAAATTCAAGAAGATTATGGTATAAATGATTATTTAGATGATATTCAGTCACCAGATAATCTTGAAACACCACCACTTACGCCTGGTATTGCAAGTCAAATACTAGGGGTGACGGTCGTGGTAATACATGCAGGCCTACCCTCCCTATTAAGAAGTGTTGGAATTTTTTTGAAAGATTAGAAGAAGATAAAAATTATGTAAGATGTACTATTTGTAAGGAAGTTTATAAACATGAGACCGGAGGTAAGCAAGGCGGAACGAGCCAACTTCGTAGGCACATGGTAGATAACAACATATTGCATGAGGTGCTAATGAAGAATCTGGCCAACAAAAACTTAACCTAGGTACTGCAGTTTAATGGGTAAATATGATATATTAAAAGATCGGGAAGCATTGCTAAAATGATTGTTTTAGGTTGTTACCTTTTGGCTTTGCTGCTTCAGCATATCTTGTTAGTTATATTCAAAGAATTCATAACCCTTAGTTTAAAGGTATTCCTAGAAGTACTTGTAGAAATGATATATTTAAGCTTTTTGGACAATATCAGACATATATCCGTTATTTTTTCGCTAGTCATTCTTCTAGAGTTCTCTTACTTTTTATATTGGTCGTGCGGTTAATGGAAATGATTATTTGAATGTTACATGCCATTGGATAGATGATAATGTTTGTATGCAAAAACATATTATTGTTTTAAATTTGATGAAGATCAAAGTCATACTGGTGCATTTATATGTAATACTATCCATGAAGTTGCTATATTTTATAATCTTTCAGAAAAAGCTTTGTGTATGTCATTTGATAATGCTTATAACGACAATGCTGCTATTTCACTATTAAGATTGCATCTACCCCCACCACTTCCTGAAATATTTCATGTGAGGTGTGCATGTCATATTTATAATTTAATTGTTAAGAGTGGCCTTGAATTATTTAGAAATGAGATCACTTTAGTCAGAAGAGTTGTTGGTGTAATTCAAGAAAATAATAGAAGTTCTAGATTAAATGTATTTAAGGATAAATATGTACATTATGGACTAAAAACAAGGCTCATGCCTGAAGAAATTTTTACTAGGTGAAATTATACTTATTTATTCTTAAGATGCTGTTATAAATAAAGAATGCCTATAACTGAAGTTGTTAATTCTCATTGTAACTATCCTAACCGTTTGTTAATACCTAGTACTTGGGATGCCATTGGAGATGTTGTAAATTTTTTACAAACATTTATGTAGCTATAGTTTAGTTTTCTGGAGCTTATTATTTTACTATTGCAAATGGTTTAATACATATAGCTAAAATTTCTCTTTTACTCCATAATTTCAAGAAAAAAAAGGATATAGTTCTGTTGTTGAATCTATGCTAGATAAGTTTAAGAAATATTTCTATCTTATTCCCCTTATTTACCTAATTGATGCTATTTTAAACCATTGTATCAAAACGGCTACTGGTCGCCAATTAATCATTGCTTTATATGTTTATATTGATATTGGACTAACTGAAACCCCTGATATTGAAACTTGCATTTATGATCCACACAAACATTTATAAGCTTTATATAATTATTATGCTAACATTCTTGATGCTTCTTCTGCTGTAGATGCAAATATTCCTTCAAGTTCAGTTTCTACATCTGCATTCGGTGCTCTGGAGGATAATAATGGTATTGAAGATTATTAATTTGGTCTACACTAGGAGAGCATCAATAAACCAGTAGACGGAATATTGATGAACTCAAATTCTACTTGCAAAAGGAAAAAAGAGCCCCGCACAAAGGAATTTATACCGCTGGCTTAGTGGAGGACCAACTCAAATCAATTTCATGTTCTTTCGGCCATGGCTCGAGACGTGCTAAATGTGCCGATTGCAACAGTTGCATCAGAGAGCACATGTCACGACCCAAATTACTAACCTTAGGGATCGTGATGACGCCTAACACCACACTCGCTAGGAAAACCAATGTTAGAATTCGAGTATCTAATTTCCTTTGATTATTTTATTAAGCATCAATAAATAAATTTAAAGTAACCTTAATGTAAATAATGTCCACAGATAAAATACTAAACAATTAAATAAAAACGAACAACGAGCTAATTATATAAATAGATCTAGAACTACCCCAGAGTTTGGTGTCACAATTCACGAACTACTAAAGAATACTACAAATACTGGGCTGAAAGAAATAGTATAATTGTTCTAAATACAATAAAATATCGTATGTAAAATGAGAAAAGACTCTGAGGATCTGCGAACGCCGGCAAATGTACCTCATGTCTCCAAATGAATAGGAAAGATGCTCGAACTAGCTCTATTGCTGACTGGTAGCTGGATCTGTGCAAAAGAGCACAGAGTGTAGTATCAGTACAACCGACCCCATGTACTGAGTAAGTGCCGAGCCTAACCTCGACGAAGTAGTTGCGCGGCTACGGCGGGGCTTTAACAATATAAACTGTAACAATATTATATAAAGCAAGAAAGAAATCTAAACAAATAAATAAATAAGTACTGCAATAACAATAAAATAACCGGGCCGCCTTTTTTTAGGCCTCAACTATAACCAACTCTCAAGTAAATTTCCACATTTTCAAACCTTACTTTGAAAAAATCACGGGTGCTAAATATAAGGAAACTGTAGAGCAAATCAAGAGTTTCCAAATCATTTAAAGTTTAAAAATTAGTAAAGACATCATTATTCCCCATTTTCACAGTCATGTTGCGGCGTGCAACCTGATCCCACCTATTCACAAAATCACAATCAATTATCCACCCTTATCACACCAATTATTCACCTTTATCACACCAATTATCCACCATTATCACACCAATTATCCACCCTTATCACACCAATTATTCACCCTTATCACACCAATTATCCACCCTTATCACACCAATTTTTGATTCAAAAGTTTCAAACAGAAAACAATGGAGCCCTTAGCTTTAAACAATGACAATGTAAATAGTCAAGAAACTGACATGAATATATATATATATATATATATATATAATTCCAACATAGTGTCAAACTGCTCAACATTTCTGTTCCCCAAGAGAACCAAATACACAACCAATATTCTTCCAAAGTAACCAAATAATATTTAATAGCAAAGTAATGAGGCCTAGTATTCATGGAAACAATAATTAACAAAGAACAATTATGACCGGGATCAATTAAATTGGGAACAGAGAATGGATCATGTTTAACATGCCATTTGGGTGGTGCATAGATACTCGTCACGTCACCTATACACCACACCCATGAATTTCATATAGCAAACAAGTGGGGATTTCTATTCCCTCAAGTCAAAGTTAGACTAAACACTTACCTCAATTTCGCAGGCCACTCACTGCTCAATTATTGCTTTTTCCTTTTGAATTCACCTCTAACTTGCTCGAATCTTGTCATAATTAACTCAATATCATCAATCTATGCTAAAGGAACTAACTTTATTGAAAGACATGATTTTTCCTAAGTTTTCTCAGAAAAAGTGAAAATCCGACCGGCCCCGCTTGGTAACTCGGGGTTCAGACCAAATTACGTTTACCCATTCACCCACGAACCCAAATATGCTATTAGTTTTGAAATCATATCTTAATTCGATGTAAAAATTCAATTTTTACAAAATCCCCTAATTCTACCCAAACTCTCGATTTTTACCATGAAAATTCTTAGTTTTTGCTTTAAAAGTGATGAAAAACGGCAAAGAATTGAAAGAACAAAGTTTAGAATTTATTATATATGACTTGGGGATGATAATTATTGAAGAAAATCGCTTTTAGGGTTGTAAACCTCGAAAATATGGTGAATAAGAAGGTCTGCCCGTTTTTAAAAGACTTTATATACTACTGGGCATCTACTCTATGTGTTCGCGTGCCTCTGGCCGCGTTCGCATAGGCTTAACATTCCAGGTGTCACGACCCCAAATCCTAACAGGTCGTGATGGCGCCTATCGTGGAACTAGGCTAGCCAACCATCACACAACTACACTTTCGTTCTATTATAACATTTCAAAAATCAATAATAAGCATCAAACAGAGTATAAATTAATTTCTTTAAGTCTTTACGCCCCAATTATAATCTAACAGTCTAAGCAAATCTCCTAATACTGGAGTCAATAATCATGAGCATCTAAGATATAAACTAACTCTACTAATGTCTTAATAAATGTCTATGAATCAAATACGAATACAATATGAAGAAGGGAAGTGGAGAAGTTGTGGACGCTGGACAACTACCTCGAAATCCCAAACGCTGATGACAACGAGCTCGGACGACTACTGCTCCGAACCAGTACCTGGATCTGCACACAGGGGTGCAGGGAGTAATGATGAGTACGTGTAACGACCCGGTCTGTCGTTACGTGGAACCTGCATTATAATTACTGTTATTGACTTGTCATAGGTTGGTTATACTGTTATTGATGTGTTAGAGTTAATAGGCTTGAAATCAAAATGGTTGTAGTGAGAGTTTAGCCACTTAGTCTTTAAAAATAGCCTTAAAGTTGGAAAAGTCAATTGAGAGTTGACTTATTGGTAAACGACCTCGGAATGTGGATTTTATGGCTCTAATAGCTTCGTTAGGTGATTTGGGACTTAGGGGTGTGTTCGGAATATTTTTGTGATGTCCGGTGTAGAATTAGGCTTGAATTGGCGAAAGTTAGTTTTTGGCGATTTCCGGTCGGCAGTGGAAAATAGGGTATTGGGGTCGGAATGGAATTCCGGAAGTTGGAACAGGTTCGCAATTTTATTTTGGATATTTCTGCAAAATTTCAGGTCAATCGGAGTCGTTTTGGATAGTTTCGTCATCGTTGGTGGATTTTAGAAATTTCAAGGTTCTTAGGCTTGAATCCGATGTGATTTTGGTGTTTTGATGTTAGTTTTTGTGTTCCGAGGGTGAAACTAAGTTTGAATTATCATTTATGATGTGTTGGTATAATTGGTTGGGGTCCCGAGGGGCTCGGAATTGATTTCGGCTAGTTAACGGACTCATTTGGACTTAAAGGCATAACTATTTTTCTGGTGTTTTTGCACAAGGATTTTACCCTATGCGTTCGCGGAAGGGATCTCGCATTTGCATAGGGGAAATTGGGGATATGGGAATTTTTGTTCTGTGCGTTCGCGGTTAGGGAGGTGCGAACGCGGAGGGTGAGGAGTATGGGCAGTGCGAACGCGGTTGGGGAGGTGCGTTCGCGGAGAGTGTTGGCATCTAAGGGGCCCCAGGTCGTTTGTACTATGCGTTCGCGGACATGAGGGATGCGATCGCGAAGGGGAAGGGGATTGGTCTGTGCGAACGCGGCCCCTTGACCTCAATCGCGAAGGGCAAAGGAGGCTGGTCAGTGAGAACACGGGCTGGTGACCGCGGTCGCGAAGAATAAGGACCTGGGCAGTTATATTAAAAACCCTTCCGCGACCAATACCTATTTTTACACCATTTTTGAACGGGAAGAAGCTTTTGAGGCGATTTTGAAGAGAGGAAATCATTGTTCTTCATCGAGGTAAGGATTTTGGACCCTAAAACTCGATTATAGGTGATTAAGGAACATAATATCAGTGTTCAATTCATGAAAACCAGTAGAAAAAGATGGGGTTAGGGCTTTTAATTATGAGGCCTTTAGGGATCGATTTGAGGGGTCAAACTGTCACGACCCAAAACCTATGGGTTGTGATGGCGCCGGACACCACTGTCAGGCAAGCCAACCCCTTAATCAGTTGAAATACCTCCCTGTTTAACAATTTCGAAATCGTTGCCTTTATTGCATTTCATAATCAAATAAATAAATTTTTGTAAATTAAACACGACAAGAAATCTATTTAATTCAATAAAACAAGACTCAACACATCCCTAGAACCCGGTGACACAAGTACATGAGCAGTTTCTAAGAATTTATATAATTATACAACTCTTGTTCGAGAAATAAATGGGACAAAGGCAATAGATATAAAATGTAGGTACACCGAAAGGAGACTTCGGCAGCTGTGGAATGCCTCTGGATGAATGCAGCCCGTATAAGTCCTCAAATTGATCACTGTACTATAAAGCTACCTATGCAACAAAATGCACAGAAAGTGTAGTATGAGTACATATACATATATGTACCCAGTGAGTATCCCGTCTAATCTCGAAGAAGTAGTGACGAGAGATCGACTCGATACTCTAAGGTCCAACAGTACTAAAGTAAGCAGGATGTACGGAAAACTGTAGGCAAGTAAACAAATAATCAAGTACATCAATATCCGGCATCAAGTAACAATCTCAAATCAAACAAGTTTGGTATCCGCCGTGGCGTACGACCCGCTCCCATATGGTACTCAATCTCGTCGTGGCGTACGGCCCTATCCCACCATGGTAGTCTCAATCTCATCGTGGCGTACGGCCCGACCCCACCCTGGTAGTCTCAATCTCGCCGTGGCGTACGACCCGATCCCACCCCGGTAGTCTCAATCTCGCTGTGGCGTACGGCCCGATTCCACCCTGGTAGTCTCAATCTCTCTGTGGCGTACGACCCGATCCTACCCTGGTAGTCTCAATCTCGCCGTGGCGTACGACCCGATCCCATAATATAATCAATCATCACTCTGTCGTGGCGTACGGCCCGATCCCATAATATAATCTATCATCACTCTGCCGTGGCGTACGGTCCGATCCCATAACATAATCAATCATCACTCTACCGTGGCGTACGACCCGATCCCATAACATAATCAATCATCACTCTGCTGTGGCGTACGACCCGATCCCGTAAGATAATCAATCATCACTCTGCCGTGGCGTACGACCCGATCCCATAACCTAATCAATCATCACTCTGCTGTGGCGTACGACCCGATCCCGTAAGATAATCAATCATCACTCTGCCGTGGCGTACGACCCGATCCCATAACCTAATCAATCATCACTCTGCTGTGGCGTACGACCCGATCCCATCCCGGTTCTCTTATCACACTTAAATCAAGCCAAGTATCACAACGTTCAAAGACAACAATACCAATCACATAAGTATACAAGTCATATCTATGCTACAACAGGGGAAAGCAATGAACATGCTGTGTCCTAACTACCCGGACGAAGCAGTAATAGCCACTACGTACAGACTCTCGTCACTCGGTGCGTATGTAGCCCGCAAACAAGATCACATAGCAAACAAGGTTACCTAGAGGGAAAATTTCCCTCTTACGAGGTTAGGAAGGAGACTCACCTCGCTCCGAAGATTCATCACCGGCTTCCAAGCCTCTACGACGACTAAAAATGGATGCGCACGCTCCAAAACTATCCAAATAACGATAATTCAATGAAAATATACTCAATAGATCATAACCAATTCAAATTACAAAGTTCCTCAGCCCGGCTCAATGAAATGACCAAAATGCCCTTGGGCCCACGTGCCCGGACCTCAAAATTTCTTGAAGAAAATCTCTACCCGAAGCTTTACTAATTCAATTACACATTTTACTCAATTATTCATGCTCAATTCGTGGCTAAAATCCAAAATTCCAAATTTCTAGGTTTTCTTCAAAATACTAATTTTTCCACAAAGTTTTCATGTTTAATCCCATGTAATAATCTTGTATCTAACTTGAAATGAGTAGGAGTAACTTACCTTAACATAGATGACGAAAATCCTCTCTTGAAGCTCTCCAAAAATCGCCCATGGCTTTGAAAAATGAGAGAGAAATGCCAAAATCCGTTTTAATCAACACTGCCCAGTTCTGCCTTTCTATGCGATCGCATGAAGTCGTCTGCGATCGCACAAGCACGCCCGCGATCGCACAGGCCATTTCCAGCTCCCACCAAAATCCTTCTCCACAATCGCACCTTCCCCCTTGCGATCGCACTATCCTGCCCAGCCCTTCTTCGCGATCGCACACCAACATCCGTGATCGCATAGGCCAAAAACCTTGCCCCTCAATTTCCTCTCCGCGATCGCATAACTAAGGCTGCGATCGCATAGCATTACCAGAAACACAAGAAACAACAACAACAAATTCACTCTGAAATGCCCCGAAACCACCCCAAAACACACCCGAGGCCCCCGGGACCACGTCCAAACACACGACTCAGTCCCATAACATCCCACGAACTTGCCCGGGGCTTCAAATCACCTCAAACAACGCCGAAATCACGAATCGTACTAAAATCCAACTTTATGAACTTTGAAAATTTCTAACTTCCACATTTGATGCCGAAACCTATCAAACCACGTCCGATTGACGTCAAATTTTGCAGGCAAGTCATATTCAACATTACGGACCTGCTCTAACTTCCGAAATTGCATTCCGACCCTGATATCAAAATTTCCATTTCCGGTCGAATTCTTCAAAAACCTTCAGTTTTCTATCTTTAGCCAAAAGACCTTAACTTGACTTCCGGATATCCGAATTCACTTCCGATCGTGTTCCCAACTCCATAATCACCATACAGAGCTATTCCCAGACTCGGAATCCCAAACAGACATCAGTATCATTGAAATGTACTTCAAGTCAAACTTAGGAAATTTCCTTAAAATACTGACTTTCTACAATATACGCTGAACTGCTCTCGGTTTATCCAAAACCCGTTACGGACATACGCCCAAGTCCGAAATCATCATAAAAACCTGCTGGAACCTTCGGATCCTGATTCCGAGGTCGTTTACTCAAAATCCCAGCCTTACCTGATTTCTTCAACTTAAGACTTCTAAATGAGAATCTTCCTTTATTCAACTCCGATATTCCTGAATTTCAATTCCAAACATATGCACAAGTCAATATACCTGAAATGAAGCTGTTTGTGACTCCCAACTGCTGAACGACGCGCTGGATCTCAAAATGATCGGTCGGGTCGTTACATTCTCCCCCACTTAAACAGACGTTCGCCCTTGAACGTGCCAAAAACTGCCCCAGAATTATCTGAAATCACTGTTTAACACCTCACGCACTTGCCCGGGCTACCACAACCCAGTTGGGGACATTAGATTGATCAAATCTGAAGATATCATCCTTTATTCATACAATAAGCTCCAAACTTAGTTCTAATATCTGAAATTCTCTGCCAGGCCTGTTTCTAACATTTTAACACCGTATCAACTACCACACGAGGCACCAGAACACAACTGCGCGCCTTTGCTGAATCAACACCATACACTACATAGCTCATCATCTGACCACAATAATGCTCCCTCAACCTTAATAGCCAGAATTCTGCGAATTTGATGCTCTCAAGGCACCTCATCAGATACATTCATACATTCTGCTATAACGCTGACGATATCACCACAACGGAGGAGATGTGTAGAAATTCATAACCATTTGCAGAGTTAACCACACGTTGAAATCCTTCCTCTAACCTTAGATCATCATCTCATTGCAGACCAATAATGGCAACTCCCTTGCAATATACTCGCATGATCCTAACACATCGATCCCAAATTTATAACTCTCGTCTCACCCAGTATGAACTGCTCAGATAACCAGTCACCCCAAACACGGCCATTAGCCTCACACGATGCCACAGTGCGTCAATGGGCAACAATTCGATCACAACACATAAGGAAATAACTCCGGAAGGGACTACTCAACTCACGCAACTAATATGAACTTTCCTCAAAAAATTACGAAGTAAAACACAAAAAAAAATAAAAAAATTACAGGAGCCTTGGTCAACATCACACTGTTGCGGCGTGCAACCCGATCCAAATAACATACCCGTGGCGGCGTGCCACCCGATCCCATCATAAGATTTACATAAGGAAATATACACGGAGCTGAATTTCTCACTATTACAAATAACTGAATATCGGCCACAAGCACGCTAAGTGCATAATACCATTCTGGGGAGACTGATAGAGCCATATGCTACAAAACTCCAGCACGACTGAGGTGCGATATATAATGTGACATCTCAGGAGCCATCCTGCTCACATAACCTCGTCACTACGCGGAACCTCAACACCTAAGAAATTATCAAGCCGTTTCATAACTCACACGGCACAATCACAATATCACATGAATTTGACGAAGACGGGACAACACATGATATCCAATACCCTTCCTTGAAGAGTTCCATACTGAAATGAACACCTCTGACTCGCATGAAGCCCAAAATCTTGTTTAAATCCATTCACTCACTTCAAGCTGATTCTGCTCGCATTGAACTAGGTTGATAGCCTTACCTGGGTCCAAACAACCCGCTTCCTTTCTCTTATACACATGAGGACAACCATCATAGCCGAGGTAAACACCCCACAATCCACAACCAACTGAGCCGAACGCCTTCCAGGCATACATTCTCAAATAAGGAATATTATACTTTCTTATAATTAGTCTAAATCTGCAATCAATCAGGTGACTACAGGTCACGTTTACACAATTTTCCCGTGGTCATACTCCCACGACTTTCCACACAAGGCAACAAGTATGCACATCCATACCACCGACCATCCTAAGGCTGTAAAACAATTCAAGGACCCGTAATCAGGATACCAAGGCTCTTTCGCCAAACACCGATCTCAGGTGACACTGAAGACAACATCAACTTATTCTAGACATTCAAATCCCTTGTTCTTACTCCCCTGAGCTCATGACATCCTTGTTAACACCGAACCGCAATCTCGACTTTTACTTCCAGTTACATACCGCTTATTGCACATAACATGCCATTTTGGAATAGCATAGGAAGTT
>ML293540.1:4841-18075 GCA_005239495.1 Nicotiana undulata | reverse complement strand
GTTGGCTTGCCTGACAGTGGTGTCCGGCGCCATCACAACCCATAGGTTTTGGGTCGTGACAGTGAATCATACATGCGACTCCGGTAGTCATAGATTCACGTATTCACACAATAAATCCATATTTTTATCAGGAAAACAGTTTTCTCAAGGAGTGGTAAAATTCTCTTTAAATGAACAAGAAGATAGTATTTAAATCATTTCTGGAAATTCATTTGCCAAGTTTGATAAGGTTTTAAGTATTACAAATTTATCAGGAACACAACTATGCAAAGAAGAATCGGTTCTCTTTCTAAATGATTAAGAAAAGTAAACTCTAACCATTCTTCGGAATTCAATTACTAATTCGATAATATTTACAGTTTAATATCATTGTCAAGATCACAAGTACAACAAGTAAGGCATGCTAGTAGGTCCTAGACCACCCAGACACAAGCATAATAGTAGCTACGCACAGAGTCCCATCACCTCGTACGTATGCAACCCCCGCAAGTAGTAGCACATATTCAATTAGCTCACCTATGGGGACAATTCCCCCTCACAAGGTTAGAAAGGAGACTTACCTCGCTCCGAAATTCCATAACCGGCTTCCAAGCCCTTCCGACGACTCTAATTGATGCACAACGCCCCAAAACTATCCAAATAATGGGAAAACCAATAAAAATTCACTCTAATACTTGTAACAATTCAAATTATATAAATTCTGAACTCCGCTCGAAAAGTTGACCAAAATTCCCTCGGCGCACGTGCCCGGATTCCGAAATTTCTCGAAGATAAATCCTACCCATAGCTTTACTAACTCAAATACATAATTTACTCTAATTTTCATGCTCAAATTCATGGTAAAAGTCCAAAATACCAAATTCTAGGTTTTCTTCCATATCCCATAATTTCCACAAATTCGAACACTTAAATCTGTACCTAGACCATGCATTTAACTTGAAATGAATTGGAATATCTTACCTTGTGATCCTTGAAGGAAATCCTCTTTGAGCTCTCCAAAATCATCCAAGATAAATGAGAGAAATGAAGGAAATGGCCAATTTCCCATTTTTAAAACACCACACTGCCTTCAGCCTTTTCGCACCTGCGGTGCAATAGCCGCTCCTGCAGCTCCGCACCTGCGGAATTTCCATTGCAGGTGCGGCTCTAACTCAACCCAGCAGCTCCTGCTCCTGCGATCCTCCTTTCCGCATCTGCGCCTTCGCAGGTGCGGTCACACCAGATGACAACAACTTCAGCTATTTCCCAAACTCCTAATTCGATATGTTAACCACCCGGAATCCACCCAAGGCCCCAAAGTTCATAAAGCTTGAATTGGAGAACGATTCGTTATTTCGATGTTACCTGTCCAATTGCACCAACCTGTCCCAAAACATAATGCGGACCTTTTCGAGCCTCAAATCACATCAAATAACATCGAAGTAACGAATCGTTCTCCAATTCAAGCTTTATGAACTTTGAAATTTCAAACATCTACATCTGATGCCGAAACCTATCAAATCACATCCGATTGACCCCAAATTTTGCACACAAGTCATATTCAACATTATGGGCCTGTTCCAACTTTCGGAATCGCATTCCGACCCCGATATCAAAATTTCCTCTTCTGGTCGGTTTCTAAAAAACCATCAAATTTCTATCTTTAGCCAAATGACTTCAAAATGACCTACGAACATCCGAATTCACTTTCGATCGCGCTCCCAACTCCAGAATCACCATACGGAGCTATTTCCAGACTCAAAATCCCAAATGGATATCAATATCACTGAAATGCACTTCAACCCAGACTTATGATATTTCTTCAAAATGCTAACTTTCACAATATACGTTGAAACGCTCCTGGGTTATCCAAATCCCGATCCGAACATACGCCCAAGTCTGAAATCATCATACGAACCTCCTGGAACCTTGAAATCCTGATTCGGAGGTCATTTACTCAAAACCCCAATCTTAGTCATTTCTTCCAACTTAAGGCTTCCGAAATGAGAACTTTTTCTCCAATTCGATTCTGAACCTCCCGAAATTCAGTTCCGACGACGCCTACAAGTCATAACACTCGAAACAAAGCTGCTCATGTTCTTAAACCACTGAATGACGCGCTAGAGCTCAAAACGACCGGTCGAATCATTACAGAGGGTTTGGGTGAGTTGCGGATAGGATTAGGTTATGTTGCGCTTGTTTTTTATGCTTCATCGTCATTTATTCAGGTATAAAATGACACAACACTAAGAAAATGAGCTCCAAATTTTGTTTTTATTGAACCATTAGATCTGTATCGTAATTACGGAGTCATGGGAAAAAGAATCATCGAATTTGGACATCATATGAGGAAGTTTGCCCATTTTAGTGTCGGAAAAGAATTGTTGGTGCCAGATGTCGCAAAAGCGAACCCCGGGTCGCAAATGCGACATCTGCAGCCTATTAAATGAGGTTTTTGACAGGATTTTCACCCATTTTTCAATTCTCTCAAATCCTAAACCTCCATAGGCAATTTTTCAAAGACCCTAACTTTTCCAAATCATTGGAAATTGATCTTTAACTAATTCCTTTCAATCCTTAACAACTTTTAACAAGATTTCAACTTAGAATCTAGAGTTTTCATGGTAAAAATTGGGATTTTTGGGTAGAACTTAGGAAATTTACTAGGGTGGAGTCCCTCAATGAAGCGTCGAACCCTCTCTCTGATCGTGGAAACCAAAGCTTGTGCATGACGAGCCAAGTCACTGAAACAGACTACATACTCTGACACAGTCATGGTACCCTGGCGTAACTGCTCAAACTCCGCACGCCAAGCATCCCTGAGGCTCTGAGGGACAAACTCAAGCAAAAATATCTCGGAGAACTGATCCCAAGTAAGTGAAGCTGCCTCCTCCGGACTACTCAACGCATAGGCACGCCACCACTGATAAGCCGCTCCCCTCAGCTGGAAAGCGGTGAAAGAAATCCCACTAGTCTCCACAATACCCATAGTGCGGAGAATGCGATGATACTCCTCAAGAAAACCTAGAGCGTCATCTGAAGCTAGTCCGTTGTAGTCAGGTGGGTGGTACTTCTTTTACCTCTCAAGTCTGAGTTGCTCTGCCTCAGAAGTAGCTACCCTAGCATCATGTTGAGATGGAGCCGCTGGGGGCATAGGAATATACTCTAGAACCTGCCCAATATGGACCCTCCGCTCAGGAGTACGGGTTGCGGGGGTCTGTTGCCCTCCCCCGGCCTGGGATGCAGCTGGAGCTATCTGGAGTAGTCCCGCCTGAGACAGAGTGCTGAAGGCACTCATGAACTGAGACAAAGTCTCCTGGAGGGATGGAGTAATAGTAGGGAACTCATGTGCCCCTTCAACTGTAGCTACTGGGGGCTCATCCGTCTCTGCTCTCGCCAGTGCTCGGGTTGCACCGCGTGCTCATCCTCTACCCCTGGCAGCTTTGGCTGGGGGCTCGTGTGCCTGATCGTCAGTACGTCCGGTACGGGTCCTCACCATCTGTGAGCAAGAGTAGAATAGAGTTTTAGAATTTTGATGACAATAACTAGCACGACAAGGAATTCCAAAGAATATAATTGTTATTAACAGTTACATAGCCTCTCGAAGATAGATACGGACGTCTCCGCATAGATCCGCGAGACTCTAGTAAACCAGCTTGTGACTTGTGACTCCTATGAACCTAGACGCTCTGATACCCACTTGTCACGACCCGATTTACCATCCGAGCGGTCTCGTGACAGCACCTAGTCTCTACGAGTAGGTAAGCCTAAATTTGCGGAAAACTAAATGCAATATAATAAATGAAACAAAAAATAAGAAAAAGGCATATAACACAGCCCCTCGACATGTACAATTTCACTTCTCAAAACTCGGATGTCACAGCAGTCACAAGCTTTGTACTAAAAGTAGCTCTATACAATGAAGTAGCAGAAATACATAAGTCATCTATGCTTATACTAGAGTAGAAGGGGACTCGTGGGATTCTGCGGACGCGGAAGAATTACCTCGCGGTCTCCTCAAAGCTACTAAGTGACTCCTAGCCACGAAACGGAGTGCTGGTACCTGTATCTGCACACAAAAAACATGTGCAGGAAAGAGCATGAGTACTCCACAATTGGTACCCAGTAAGTGCCAAGCCTAACCCCAATCAAGTAGTGACGAGGTCAGGTTAAGGCTCTACTGGATTTTTATAAGAAAACAATCTAAAATAGTATAGAAAGATATAAAGAGGAGCTAAGGTAAAACAGTAGAAACAATTACGCTGAAAGTAAAACAGTAACAGGGAGCCCTTGGCTCAACACAAGTGTCACACGGGATACGCCCCGTAGTTCCAAATGTAAATATGCAATGCAGTACAGGGGGAAAGCTCCCGGAATACGTCTGTAGTCCCAATTTAAATATGCAGTACAGGGGAAAAGCTCCTGGAATACGTCCGTAGTCCCAATTTAAATATGCAATACAGGGGGAAATCTCACGGAATACGTCCGTAGTCCCAATTTAAATATGCAATGCGAATGAATGCCACAGATGGTGTATTTAAATAGTTCTGCAAACGAGTCGCAGACAAGACAAGATAAAGACTAACTAACATGGTACACATTGTATCAGATAGGGAATTTAGGTAAAACAGGTAGGCATGCTTCTTCCTAATTCAAACTACACAAGTAGCATGTAGAACAATGAAATATAAGTAAAATGATTTATGCCATAGATAGGAAAAATGTAATTTAGAAACAATAACCCGTGTACGCACTCGTCACCTCACGTACACGGCGCCCATATAACAAAACAGTATCAAAAACAACCTAAGGGGAAGTCCCCAACATAGAGTTAGGTAAGCCACTTACCTCGACTGCGCTACTCAACTCAAAACCACGCTCTTTCCACGAGTATCCGACTCCGAATGGACCAAATCTATTCAATTAGATTGCATAACGAAAATACCACTTTAAGGAATCAAAATGGCTAATAAGTTCGAAGCTAATACGCAAATTTAGAAAAATTGCCCAAAAAGTCCAAGGGGCCCATGTCTCGGAATCGGGTAAGAATAATAAATTCCGAACACCCATTCACTCACGAACTCACTCGACCAAAAATCATCAAAATCCGACGTGAAAATCTCCCTAAATTCTCATATTTCTACTTCGAGAACTTTCATCCCATTTTCAATATTTTTCACCCAAATTCATTGATTAGATTGAAGAAATAGCTATGGATTACTGATATATAAGTGAATTAAGGTTAGAAATCGTTACCTATGAAGCTTCTATTCAAAACCCCCTGAAAATCGTCAAAACACGAGCTCTAAATCGTTTTAGAAGATATGAATTTCAAACCCTCGGATTTTGTATAAACATCCCAGGGATTCCTCACCTACGACTCTTGGACCGCACATGCGGTCCTACACTTACGGAAAATCCACCGCAGGTGTGAAAACTCATTAACAAGACTGGGGCCGCACCTGCGGTCACTAGGCCGCATCTGCGGCTCCGCACCTGCGGAACCCAGACCGCACCTGTGAACACTAGCTGACCTTGGCCATGACCGCACATGCGAAGCCCCTGCCCGCACGTGCGTGTACGCACCTGTGACTCCCCATCCGCAGGTGCGAGACACCAGAACCAGCAATGGTTCAGCTGGTTTTCCAAGTTCAAAATCACTCGTTGAGCATCCGAAACATCCCCGAGGCCCCAGGGACCTCAAGAAAACTTACCAACCAGTCTCAATACCTTATACAAACTTATTCGAGCCTTCAAAACACATCACATAACATCACAATCACCATTTATGCATGAATTCAAGCCTAAGAACTTATGAAATTTCCAAAATCCACATCTGATACCGAAACCCATAAAATCTAGTCCGAATGACCTAAAATTTTACACACATGTCATAAATGACACTACGAACTTACAGCCACTCTCGAAATTTCATTCCAAGCCCGATATCAAAATTTCACTTATTGTTGAAATTTTAACTTTCGCCAATTCAAGCCTAAATCTACTACAAACCTCAAAAACACATTATGAACACGCTCCTAACCCCAAAATCACCCAACAGAGCTAACAGAGTCGACGAAATTCCATTTAGGATCCGTCTTCACATAGTTCCAACTACGGCCCGATTTCTAAAGCTTAAACTCACATATAAGGACTATGTGTCCAAAAACACTCTGAATTTCACCACTCAACGCTTCGACAAGTCCCAAAAGCATAAATAGACATGGGAGAAGAAGTTATTAGGGGATCGGGGCGCTAACTCTCAAAACGACCGACCGGGTCGTTACAATATGTAAAAGGAACAAAAGCGGATATTAGTTAAAAAGGATGACTAAATAGGGCGCTGCTGTGAGGCTGTTTTCTTGGTGGTTTTTTTTCGGTGGGCTATAGCTATTTCTTAAGGTTTTGGATTATTTTTCCAGTAAACTTAAGTTTGCAACGGTGGCAAACTAGATGTTTGAGCCGTATATATGGGAAACTAGTAAATTTGTCCGCGCTTCGCGCGATTATAAAAAGATAATTAAATTGCAATACGATCTTTTTGTAAATTTATCTGGGATAGAGTGTATTAATTCTTCATGTGTATATATTTCTTTATAAACTAGATAATGTACCTGTGCGATGCATGGGCCCAATTATTGCTTTTTTTTCTTTTTCTTGTTTTCTTCATTTTAATATTTTTTGGTTTATTGCTAATTACACACTTTATACGCCTTTAGGGAGAGAAGAAAGAGAATAAGCTTTTGTGCAATAACATATAGAACCACGATTACCTATATTGTTATTTATCTTTTGCATTATGTACATTTTAATTTTTCTGAAATCGTATTACTATATCAATCAGTTTGTAATACTTGTCGAAGTTTGATGCTTTATTATACAATGACTATATATTAATTCAAGTACGATTTAATTTATTTCTATATAGGGACTACACTTTTTATTATAATTTTTTTTGCACGACCAAACATTAAATTAATTACTATAAAATAATGATTAAAAAGTTAGTTGGATAATAAGTCGTGATGTATTTTTCTCATTGTTTAATTTGAATGATATATAATTCTATTCTTTTAGTATTTTTTTGTGTTAATGTATTACCCTTTATTTTTATACTATTCAAAATTTGAATAATAAAACATATTAATTTTATTCCCAAATAGTTGATGAATCAGTATTTTTTTGTTTCTTTGAAATAATACTTGTGATTTAATTATTAAGAAATTTTAACAAAAAAATTTGTATTTTGTTCTAGTTTAATGACATAATATTAAAAATAAATTAATTTCTCGATCACTCTATATACTAATCAAATTGGCCTTTAATTGAAATATTACAGCTTTTTTCTAGTTTCATTTGATATGATTGAGATACTATTTAGGGTATAATACAATTTTCATCACAATAGTTATTTGTTGATGTTATTTAAAAGTAATTAATTATATATTTGTGTATTTTGAAATCTATAAAATGTTGAATTCTTATTGAATAGAGGAAGTACCCAACTAACTTTGATCATAGAGGGAGACGTATAATCCTGTGTGACGATGCTTCTCATACTTTTCAATATATAATAATTTTTAAAAAGAAAACAATTCCAAAATTTATTTTCTTAATTTTTACTTCAGATATTCTCAAATCATATTTTATAAAGGGGATACTTCTTATACAATTTGAACAAATTTAATATTCTATAATAAAAAAGGGACTTGAAACTATATTTTATTTAGAGTATCTTAATTGAAATTGAAATTTAATGAGAACTTTGTATAAAATGATATCAATTGATAATAATATAAGAATATCTGAATGAAAATCCAACAAATTATCACAAACTCCTTTTTAATAAGAACTTCTTTACCTGAAATAGTTAATAAATTAAATAAATGAAATAATAATTCTTAAGGAGATAAAAGAATTGTCATATATAAATGTATGTTACTAAAGTTTTGTGATGACCCAAAAGGTCATCCTAAGTTAATTTAGCTAAATCTATATTCCGAGGCCCCGAAAATCTCCGTTAATCTCACCTCGATATGTGTGCGCATCCCGGGCAGGTAGCTAGGAAGCTTTTATGTTAAAACTTGATGGAAAATGAAATTTCTAATAATTAATTGATTAAAGTTGACTTTGGTCAACCTTTTTGGTAAACGGACCCGGACTCGTGATTTGACGGTCCCGGAAGGTCCGTAGGAAAATATGGGACTTGGGCGTATGCCCGGAATCGAATTCAAAGGTCCCAAGCCCGAGAAATAAACTTTTAAAAAAAATTATTTTCTGAAAAATATAAAGGTTTTTGAAAATGAATATTGATGTGAAAGCCGTGTGAGCAGGCCCGTATTATGGTTCCGAAACCAGGAACAGGTTTAATATATGTTAGGTGACTTATCTGTGAAATTTGGTGTAAAACAGACTTGAAAAGACGTGTTTCGGATAAAAATCGGAATAATTGAGCCTTATAAAGTTTTAAGAAAATTCTATGAGTTTTGAGGTTTAATTCATTGATTTTGATGTTATTTCGGTAGTTTTAGTACTTGAATAAGTTCGTATGATGATTTGGGAGTCGTGTGTGCTTTTAGTTTTGAGTCCCGAGGGCTCGGGTGAGTTTCGGGTAGCTAACGGGGTGCAAAAAGTCAGAAAATCTGGTGTGAAATAGCTGGTTTCTGGTGTATGGTGTAATACCCTTCACGAACGCGGCCAAGGGCTCGTGAACGCGAAGGGTAAAAATATGGTGGCCTGGGTTTTTCTCTACGTGAACGCGTAGAGGGAGACGCGAACGCGTAGAGGGAGACACGAACGCGGAGCACCGGATTGTGTCTCTATGCGAACGCGTCCCCAGGGATGCGAACGCGTAGGGTAAAGGTGAGGTCGGGGGGCTGGGGAGCGTAGTGCATCGCGAACGCGGCCATATGCACGCGAAAGCGAAGGTCTATAGGGTCAAACCTACACGAACGCAGCCTGGTCCTCGCGAACACGTAGGTCAGGGTAGCTGACCCTTCGCGAACGCGGCCAGGGGCTCGCGAACGCGAAGGGTATTTTTGCCTAGTTATTAAAATACCCCAAACACAGAATACCATACGGGATTTCATAATTTTTCACCTCCTCCTTCTTCCCCAACCTCCATTGAAGACCTTCAAGCCACTTTCTCCTCCATAGTCTTTTGGGTAAGTGTTCCTAATACCAATTTGTTCCACTTTCCTTCCCTAATCACTAGAATCTAGGCCTAAAATCAAAGTAGAAATTAGGGGTTTTGGATAGAGTTAGGTTTTTGGGGAATTTGGGTAATTCAACCTCAATTTGAGGTTGGATATCAAAAACAAATTATATATTCTAACTCGTGGGGGCAAGGGTGATCGGGTCTTGGTCCGAGCCTCGTGTTTGGACCAAGCGGGCCCGGGGTCGAATTTTGGTAATTTTGTAAGAATGCTAGGAATTGTATATTTAGTCTATGGGATAGTATTAATGAGTCATTATTGATATTATTGAGTTAATTATGCCTAGATATTATTGATTTGGAATCGGATTCTAAAGGAAAGGCGGTATTAGGGGCTTGATTGCATTTTTGGACCGAGGTAAGTGTGTTGCCTAACTTTGGTGAGGGAATAGGTATTGTGCCCTATGTGTTATGTGTTTATCATGTTCAATGCATAGGTAAGGTGACGAGTACCTATGCATTGTGTGTCAAAGTATGCCCGTGAGTCAGATTTGCTTAATTCCTTGTTATTGCCTCAACAATTATCGTGTTATGAAGTAGTTCTTTTGGGAAGTTATGTCATCGTAAGGAATTGGTTATAGCTGAGACCCTTGCCGGGAAAATGTGTTTGACTTTGGTTGTTATTCCCCGTGTCGGGTGGTTGTGAATTGAATTCCGGTAATTGATTTCCTTGCCAAGTTTGTGATCTGTTGATGTTACTTGGGTGAGGAAGAGAGTAAAGCACGAAGGCTGATGCCGTGCCATTCATTCATATCACTCTTTATTTATTTATTGCAATGTGAGGAAGAGAGTAAATCACGAAGGGTATTGTCGTGCCATTCATTCATATCATTCATTATTTATTTATTGCAATGTGAGGAAGAGAGTAAAGCACGAAGGGTGATGCCGTGCCATTCATTCATATCATTATTTTATTCATATTTGCACAGTGAGGAAGAGATTAAAGCACGAAGGGTGATGTCGTGCCATTCCTTTAATTTATTATTGCAAACATTCCATATATACTACTTGTTGCATAGTGAGGAAGAGATTAAAGCATGAAGGGTGATGTCGTGCCATTCATTTATCTATTTATTTATTGTATTCAACATCTCATTTTTTGCTAATTACCTGTTGCCCCCTTACTTGTCCCTGTATCTCTTGCTTATCTGTTAAATAATTGTCACTTCCTTGCTATATATTTGGTAGAACTGTACAGGTAGATTATCGTCGTTGTGTCTAGCCTCGCCACTACTTCGGCCAGGGTTAGGCTCGGCACTTGCTCAGTACATGGGGTTGGTTGTACTGATGCTACACCTGCATTTCTCTATGTTGTGCAGATCCCGCAGTCGGACCCGGTGGACACTGATTGGGGGAGCATCCTTCAGTCCACTTCGGAGATTACAAGGTAGACCCGCAGACGTTCGTGGGCCTTAGCGTCTCCTCTATCCTTATCTTTCTATTCTGTCTTGTTTTCCTTAGTTATAAGACAGTTTTGTGTTATTTCTTCAGACTTTGTATTTAGTAACCTCTTAGCCAGTTCGTGAGTTAGTGACTCCAGGTGTTGGGATATTGTAAACGAATCGTGTTATTGGTGTTTTGAGTTATTTTCAGAATTTATTTGCTTCCGCATTTGAAAAAGGACTATTAGATGTTTTACTCAATTCTGTATTTTTAATGTTAGTACGTTAATGAAATTACATACGTTGGCTTGTCTAGCGGGTTCAACGTTAGACGCGGTCATGGCCCAAAGGTGGGATTTCTGGTCGTGACAAGTTGGTATCAGAGCACTAGGTTGCTTAGGTCTCACAACTCACGGACAAACTTGGTAGAGTCTGAGGGATCGGTACGGAGATGTCTGTACTTATCCCCTAGAGGCTTCAAAGTTAGGAATAACTTCACATCTTTCATTCTCTGTCGTGCCAATTGAATTCTAAATATTAATTGAGTCTCTAATTACTCTCTCGCAGATGGCGAGAACGCGTGCTTCCTCATCGACCGTTCAGCAGCCGGATCCTCCTATTGCAGCTCCTACGAGGGGCCGAGGCCGAGGCCGTGCCAGAGGCCGAGGCAGGGGCAAGGTTCCGTCCAGAGCAGCAGCCCTAGTAGAGGACCCACAGGTAGACTTTGCCGGTAAGGTTCCTACTCAGACAGTCCCAGTTGGACTAGCTCAGGTCCCAGAGGGGTTCATTGCTACCCCGGTGCTTCAGGACGCTCTAGTCCGCTTGGTGGGACTTTTGGTGAGTGTGGCTCAGGCCGGTCTTCTTCCTACTGCACCGGCTGGATCTTAGGCTGGGGGAGGGACCAGACTCATGTTATTCATACCCCAGAGCAGGTTGCCACTCAGTTTCAGACTCCAGCACCTCAGACAGCTGGAGTAGCTCAGCTGGGTATTGTGGCACCGGCAGCCGAGGGTGCAGCTATGTCAGCAGATGCTCTACGGAGGCTAGATCATTTCACCAAGTTATTCACAGCTACTTTTACTGGTGCACCGTCGGAGGATCCACAGGATTACTTGGACAGTTGTCATGAGGTTCTTCGGAACATGGGCATAGTGGAGTCCAATGGAGTTGACTTTGCTACTTTTCGATTATCTGGCACAACCAAGACTTGGTGGAGAGACTATTGCTTGACCAGACCAGCTAGGTCTGCACCTTTGACTTGGGCTCAGTTCTCCGAGCTATTCTTGGGGAAGTTTCTTCCCATTACTCAGCGAGAGGATCTTAGGAGGCAGTTTGAGCGCCTCTAGCAGGGATCTATGTTTGTTACTCAGTACGAGGCCAGGTTCATCACTCTAGCCAGGCATGCACTTATGATATTTCCCACTGACCGTGAGAGAGTGCGGAGATTTATTGAGGGCTTAGCTCAGCTCATCAGACTCCAGATGGCCAGTGAGTCAGGTACCAATATTTTGTTCCAGGATGCGACCGATGTGGCCAAGAGGATTGAGATGATTCTGTCACAGGGAGGTGGTCAGGGGGCTGACAAGAGGCCCCGTCACTTTGGTAGATTCAGTGGAGCCTCATCCGGTGGCAGGGATTCTTTCAGTAGGGGTTATCCACCTCGAACTTTTCAGTCAGCGCTTCAGGTATCTCACCGCGCACCGCCAGCTCCTATTAGTACACAACCAGCCCCTATCAGTGCACAACCACTTCAGAGCTACCAGGGTGGTTATCAGGGTCGTCAGGGAAAGTTCTAGAGTCATCAGCCACATCAGCAAAGACCTTGTTATTCTTGTGGTGTTCATGGGCACATTGTGAGGTATTGCCCCAGGACTTCGGGTAGTTCTCAGTATCAGGGTATTCGCGCCATGGTCCCTGCAGCAGGTGCACCCCCACCCCTTCAGCCAGCTAGGGGTGGTGGTCGTGGTGCTAGAGGTGGAGGTCAGACTCATAGAGGTGGAGGGCAGGCCATGAGAGGTAGAAGTCAGCCCGTAGCAGGTAGACCCAGAGATGTGCAGGTTGGAGGGGCTTAGCCCCGGTGTTATGCTTTTCCTGCTCGTCCTGATGTTGAGGCTTCTGATGCAGTTATTACAGGTACGGTTTCAGTTTGCAGCCGAGAGGATTCGGTGTTATTTGATCCGGGTTCTACATTCTCCTATGTGTCTTCATATTTTGCCCCTTATTTGAGCATGCCTCGTGATTCCTTGAGTACTTCTGTGTATGTGTCTACCCCGGTGGGTGATTCTATTATGGTAGATCGAGTCTACTGTTCTTGCTTAGTTGTTATTGGGAGTTTGGAGACCCGGGTTGATCTTTTGCTTCTTGATATGGTTGACTTTGATGTTATATTGGGGATGGATTGGTTATCCCCCTATTATGCTATTTTGGACTGTCATGCCAAGACAGTGACCTTGGCCTTACCAGGGGTACCTCGTTTGGAGTGGAGGGGGACTCCTAGCCATTCTTCTGGTAGAGTTATTTCTTATATGAAGGCTCGGCGCATGGTCGAGAAGGGTTGTTTGGCCTATCTGGCCTATGTTCGTGATTCTAGTGCCGAGGTTCCTTCCCTGGAGTCTGTGCCCGTAGTTCGTGAGTTTCCAGAGGTATTCCCTGCTGACCT
>ML293538.1:0-27733 GCA_005239495.1 Nicotiana undulata | reverse complement strand
GGCACGGAATGTCCCCTCGTGCATAACCTCACAATCACTTGGCACGGAATGTCCCCTCGTGTGACAAATAATAAAACACAAGGCAACAATAAAATGAAATTCAACAACACGAAGTCTCAAGTGCATAGAAATATTCAATACAATTATATTGTCCCGGCAAGGAGAAATCATCATTAACAACATCACAAATGCCCGACAAGGGTTTCAGCTATAACCAACCTCGCATCAGTAATACAATTTCAACAGTGTAAGCCTCAACTGGAGCAAATAACTCAATAACTCTCCACGTCATGAAACAACATCAAGTATCACTTTTAATTCATAATTTACTCATAGTGCGGGGAATATTAGGAACATAGCAAATTTCATCACAATTGACTCACGGGCATACTTGACCGCAACGCATAGGCACTCGTCACCACGCCTATACGTTGGACATGAGTTGCACATAACAAATAAGACTCTATACCTAATCCCTCAAGCTGAGGTTAAGCCAAACATTTACCTCGGCTCCCAAGACAATCAGAGTCAAGCCTCAATCACAGCCTTTCCTCTCGAATCCAACTCCGAATCGGGAATATCTAGACATAATGGATTTATTAACATCAATAAGTACTCAATAAACCAATTCCCAAGCCAAATTATACATTTCCTACTATTCCTCCGAGAATACTAAAATTCGACCCCGGGCCCACACGTTCAGATTTTCGAAAATTCATGAAGGAATCAATTACCCGGAGTCTAAGGATCGAAGTTATGTAATTTATTCAAGAATTTATGGCCTAACATGGAAAAATCACGAAATTCCTAAGAACCCTAAAGTTTACTACCTAATTCAATGATTTTAGGTGGTTTATTAGTGAATTAAGCTAGGAACTATTGTTAAAATTAGAAGTTTATGGGGCTTTCACTTACCTCTTACAGTGGGTGGTCGTGGAAGGTGTTGCCCAAGCTTGGTTGTTCTCTAATGGTGGTTGAAGATGGGTGAAAGTTAAGAAAACCCGAAATTTAGAGTATTTAAGAGGCCTTCCAACAGGGGTTTTCGCATATGCGACCTTAGGACCGCAGGTGCGGTCTCGCACCTGCGAGAGAGTGATCGCCCTTGAGAAAAAGGGCCTGGGACCCTGGGCTCGCACCTACGGGGTTGGGAGCCGCACCAGCAGTCCCGCTCCTGCGGAGGAAGGGTCGCGCCTGCGACGGAAGTCGCACCTGCGAAGGCTAGACCGCACCTGCGGCCTTGGTATCGCACCTGCGGACTTTGGGCAAGGGGGCTGGGGATCCCACCTGCGAGGCTGGGACTGCAGGGGCGGTCCTGCACCTGCGGCTGGGCAACCGCACCTGCGGTCACACCAGCTGTTGTGCACCAACAGTGATTTTTTCTGGTTTTTGGCCTCGTGCGGGGTCCGGGAGGCACCTGGGCCAACCCGAGCCCCCGACCAAATATACACACAAGTCCTAAATCATTAGACGGACTTGCTCGAGCCCACGGAACACTCAACACAATGCTAAAACTCAAAATCACCCTCCAAAACCCCTTAATTCAAAACTTAAGAACTTGGAAATTCTAGAATTCACTTCAACACGCCGAACCGGCCTAAACCACTCGGAATGACTTCAAATTTTGCAGATAAGTTATAAACGACACAACGGAACTATTCCCGGTCTCGGAATTTCATTCGTACCTCGGGAACATAAAATCACCTCTCAAGCCACATTTCAAATTCTTTAGAAACCCCACAAGTTCATTAACTCCATTTTTCCTCACTTGGATTCGAACCCAATCAAATCAAACCCGTTTTACACCAAATCTCACAGATAGGACAAACAACATATAATAAACGTGTTCCGGGCTCCGGAACCATAACACGTCCCCGGTAATGAGGTTTTAACATAATTATTCACTTTCACATTCCTTTATTATTTTCAGAAAACAATTTTCTTTAAAAATTCATTTCCCGGGCTTGGGGCCTCGGAATTCGATTCCGGGCATACACCCAAGTCCCATATTTTCCTACGGACCCTTCGGGATCGTCACATCACGGGTCCGGATCTTTTTACCAAAAATGTTGACCAAAGTCAACTTTATTCAATTATTCAATTCAAAAATCCCATTTTTATCAAATTTTCACATGGAAGCTTCCCGGCTACCTGCCCGAGCTGCGCACGTATATCGATGTGAGATTAACAAAGGCTTTCGAGGCCTCAGAACACAGATTTAGCTGGAATTACTTAGGATGACCTTTTGGGTCATCACATGTACATCTCATCGATTAAATCCTGAGGATCTGCCTCGGGATCAGCACCTGTGAACTCTAGAGGGGCTAACTGAAGAAACTTGTTGACCCTAGAACCTGAAGAATCCCCTTGCACACTAGAGGATGAGGGAGAAACACTTGATCTCTGGGCCTGAGAGGCCACCAACTGCGTCAACATCTTAATAGCTCCCCTGAGGTCCCCATCAGAAATACAGGGACCGGAAGCTAGGGCTGAAGGAGGATCAGCAATATCTGTGGGAGGGATTGCAGCACCCTCCGCAGGAGCAGGAATTGGAATAGTTTTTCCTGGAGCGAAAGAGTCAGGCAGATTCATAGTCGGGGAATTGTCCTCACCCGCACAATCAGATTGAGAATTTATGGCCACACTTGGGGTGGCATCGGACTCTAGGCCGAGCCGAGCCTTCTTCTTGGGTGCCATTACTGAAAGTTGAAACAATGCACGAGTTAGAAAGAAACAACCTCACCTTTCACACCATCGCACGATACAGAATAACAATGAAGAGTAGTATTCCTAAATGTCCATGCAGCCCCCTAATTATAGATGTGGTCGACAACAGACCGATATGAAGGGCTCTACTAGACACGGCTCCGAGACATCCTAGGACACTTTTAAAATTGTAGGCTATGATACCAAGTTTGTCACGCCCCAAAACTGAGGGACGGGACCGGCGCCTAACCGAGTGAACCCGGTCAAGCAAGCCTGATTAACCTTTCCTACCCAACTCGTTTCACCCCCGTGTTTACAGCATACATTAATTACATGAGACAGCAAAAGAAAATTCAAAAGCATGTATTCATAACATCAAGTCCAGTTTTCCTATTTTACCGCTATCAACATTAGATCTTCCAAAACATACACACAAGTTACCATATTTTTTATACGGAATCACGGTTACGGGTAACCCAACAACTACCCAAAATATATATACAACCCACATAGTGTCTACGGAGCCTCTAAGAGTTTGTAGAAATATACATAGACATGCCGACGACAAGGCCCCGGCTATACCTCAAAACGGAACATGTACAAAAAGGGGAAGCAATATATATATATATATATCAACATATGGCCCCAGAAGGAAGTGGGGCTCACTGGAACTGCTGGAAGGGAGGAGGAGAAAGCTCCAATATTGGCGATCGGCACTACCTGCTCAAAAACCACCTACATCCATTTAAAAAGATGTAGCGCCCCCGGCAAAAGGGACGTTAGTACCATTGTATAGTACTAGTATGTATGAACAAACTCTACTCTAGGTAGGATAAGCAATAAAAAGGCAATGATGCAAATAGAGACTTCACATAAGAATTCATAATATCAAGAGTGTAAAGACCCGTAAAATTTCATAACTAAATAAGATGCCCGAGTAGGTCCCCATGTGGTTATAACTGTAGTAATTCTTAAAATGGACCCTTTTGGAGTAAAAGGTACCCCAGGACTTAAAAGATATAATTTTCCAGAATTGTGCGGATTTGCGGTCCACTATGCGATCGCAGATTAGGTATGCGGACCGCATAGTGGTCGCATACCTGGGCAGCTTGCTATCCATTTTGAGGACCGCTATGCAGCCCATAATGCGATCGCATTTCATGAATGTGGGCCGCATAGTTGTCGCACTCTTGCGTCTTTATTTTTACGGAGGGATTATACGACGCACTATGTGATCGCATAACAGGTATGCGGACCGCATAGTGGTCGCATACCTGGGCAGTCTGTTTCCCATTTTGGCCCAGTTGAGGGCCACTTTTGCAACAGGAATGTGGACCGCATAGTAGGAATGCGATAGCATTCCTGACCGCATTTCCTGCTTCGGGGCTTCTAATTTCTAATTTTTATATCCGACCCCCAGCCTAATAAAACCCCTACTCCTTTTATTTTAACGTCTATCTGACTAAAATAGAGAGAAGGGAGAGTATGTTTAGTGAGAGAAAGCCATCTCCTCCACCAAATTGGTCCTCCATTTTTACTCAGGCCTGGAAATCTTCGAGTAGTCGTTGTCTTCTTCACCATAGGAGGTAAAGTTCTCACCCTATTTCTTCTTTAAATTATTTGAATATAGTTAAAATGGGACACACCTAGGTGGTTCTTGAATATGAGAGTTAATACCTTGCATGCATGAGATTAACTTACCATAACCTAGTAAAGGGGAGCAAGTTAGAGTAATCTTTCACTAAAAAGGGTTTAGTTAATCTAAGGGATCACATAGTGTTTGATAAAATGCCCAAATGAGTTCATGATTTCCAATTCTAAGTCTAACCATGTCATCTTGTAAATTATATTGAAGGCGTTAGCAGGTCCGGTGGTTTGAGAATAGATATTAAACGAAAATTCCGACTCGAGGTATGTATGGCTAACTTTAATCTTTGTAGAGTCGCCTTGTTGGTGTCCAAGCATTCGGTATGTATTCCTGGTTTGGTTGTATTTAAATCAGATGTCCTATTGTGATGAGATGAAGGGTTATATTCTCTGAATGCCTTAGTTGATTTCCATGCCACCATGCTATGTGAGATTGTAAATTGTGATTCCATGTACTTACTCTATCATGTACAAAACTCGGTATATGCTTGAATATCTCGGTATGAAATGAAGTGCTACTAAATGAACGAAATGATAACGAACCCAATTGTTGAATGTATCAAAGTGATAAAGGCTATGTAACAAATGATGGAACGGAAATATGGATTGATTTAATTAAGCTAAATGATTATGGCATACCGTACATGACTGAATGTTTGGTAAAGTTTATTGTGCCCTTGATTTCACATGGTTGTTTGGTTGTTATGAATTTATACTCTTGATGATATAAATCCTTGTGATTGAATTGTTGGTTGTTGTTGCTATCAATTTGATTGTACGGTGGGATCGGGTTGTGCGCCGCAACAGGAGGAACAAGGGTGATATGTTGAGAAGTAATAAGAGTGGAATATGATTGTACGGTGGGATCGAGTTGCGCGCCGCAATAGAAGAAATAAGGGTGGAATGATGAGAAGAAATAAGGGTGGAATATGATTGTACGGTGGGATCGGGTTGCGCGCCGCAACAGGAGAACAATTGAAATAAGAAACTATGAAAACCTCATTTGTGATTCTCTGTATTTCTGTGCAATACTTGTTGGTTCTTTGACTGTCTCCTATCTGTGCACTGCTTGATTTTACTTAGAGTAAAGTTTGTTCATAAATACTAGTACTATTCCATGGTACTAACGTCACTTTTGCCGGGGGCTCTACATCTTTTATATGGATGTAGGTGGTTCTATAGCAGGTAGCTCCGTCTGCCGATAGTGTTACCTTCCTTCATCTCCTCAGCAGTCCGGGTGAGCCCCACTTCCTCTCGGGGCCGTGTGTAGTCCATGCCATCTTCTTATGTATATTTTGTTCTTTTTAAGGTATAGCCGGGGCCTTGTTGCCGGCAAGTTTATATACTGTTCTCTGTATCTTTAGAGGCTCCGTAGACACTGCTTGGGTTGTATATATATATTTTGGGCAGTGGTTGTATTTGCTCGTAATCGTGGTCCGTATCGGGAATGTTATATCTATTATGTATGTTTTGGGAAATCTAGTATAATAATGTTAAATGAGAAAATTGGGATTTATTGTGGTAATCACACACTTTTAAGCTTATCTCACTGCTTCATATAAATAATGTATGTTATGAACACGGGGCGACGCGCTGGGTAGGAAAGGCAAACCAGGTCCGCTTGACCGGGATCTTCCGGTTAGGCGCCAGTCTCGTCCCTCGGTTTTGGAGCGTGACAAACTTGGTATCAGAGCCTCAAGTTTTAAAAGTGTCCTAGGATTTCTCGGAGCCGTGTCTAGTAGAGCCCTTCTTATCGGTGTGTTGTCGACCGCATCTATAATTAGGGGGGCTACATGGACATTTAGGAAAGTACCCTTTTATTGCTATTTTATATCGTGCGATGTGGTGAAAGGTGAGGTTGTTTATCCCTAACTCGTGCATTGTTCCAATTTTCAGTAAATGGCACCCAAGAAGAGAGCTCGACTCGGTCTAGAGGCCAATGCCACCCCAGGAGTGGTCATAAATTCTTCAGCTGGTGGTGGGGGTGTGAATGATTCCCCGACCATAAATCAGCCTGACTCCTCCACTCCAAGCCAGACTATTCCTATTCCCGCTCCAGCGGAGGGTGCTGAAATCCCTCCCGCTGATATTCCTGACCCACCTCCAGCTCCAGCTTTCGGTCCCGGTATTTCTGACAAGGACCTCAAGGGAGCTATCCATATGTTGACGTAGTTAGTGGCCTCCCAGGAACAAAGATCAAATGTTGCCCTTACGTCCCCTAGCAAGCAAGGGGACTCTTTAGGTTCCAGAGTCAACCAGTTTCTACGGTTAGCCCCTCCAATGTTCACAGGCACCGACCTAGAGGTTGATCCTCAAAGTTCATTGATGTGATGAACAAAACCCTCTGAATTATGAGGGCTAATGAGACAGAGGGGGTTGAGTTGGCTTCCTATTGTCTGAAGGGAGCGGCATATTTGTGGTTCGAGATGTGGGAGAGTTCCCGTGGAGAGGGGAGCCCTCCGGCGAGGTGGTATGAGTTTGTAGATGCCTTTATAGATCATTTCTTGCCTGCCGAGATTATGGCAGCCCGTGCTAGAGAGTTTGAGGTCCTTAAGCAGGGCAACATGAGTGTGTGGGAATACCATATGGAGTTCGTGCGCTTGTCCAAATATGTTATTCACATGGTATCGACTTTGGAGGCTAGAGTTCGTCGGTTCGTGCAGGGCCTTGGTCCCGTGGTTATTAATGAAGCTGCTACAGCTGCTCTGCATTCAGATATGAACTATGGGAAGATTGTGGGATTCTCCCAGGCTACGGAGGCTCGGAAATTAAAGATAAGAATGGAGAGAGAGAGTAGTAGTAAGGCCCGGGCAGCGGGCAACCCTGGGAGTTCAGTTGGAGGTGGGAGATCAGCCCTTGGGAGAGGGTCATCAGGGCCATCTCAGTCCTATGCTCAGTCCTCAGCCAGTGCACCGCCATCAGGGCACAGTTATCAGCAGGGAGGTCGCTTTGGACTAGGTTCAGATAGCAGGAGGTTCCACCAGTCGGGTCGTTTAGGGGGGAGGTTCCAGCAGAAGCGGAGGGCCCCATGCCCTAAGTGCGGGAGGTTTCATTCTGAGCCCTGTTACTAGGACATACCGGTATGCTATAGATGCGGAGTGAGAGGTCATATTCAGCGAGACTGTCATGCACCCAGTCAGGGCACGGGTAGGGGCACTGCTCAGCCATCTAGTTCTTCAGGCGCTACATCTTCAGCACGCCCTCCAGCCCGCGACCCTCCAGGTCCAGCAGGGCGCGGTGCAGCTAGGGGTGGAGCACGGGGTTAAGGGGGACCCAATCGGTTCTATGCTTTGAGTGGTCGCTAGAGTGCGGAGGCTTCTCCAGATGTTCTCACATGTATTATGACTGTTCAATCACATGATGTTTATGCTCTTATTGATCCCGGGTCCTTTTTGTCATATGTTACTCCATTTGTCGCTTCAAGTTTTGGGACAGAATCAGAACAGCTTCACGAGCCGTTTTCTGTGTCGACTCCGGTTGGTGATTCTATTACGGCCGTGAGAGTCTATAGGAATTGTGTTGTCACGGTTCGTAGTCGGGATACCACGGCCGATCTTATTGAGTTAGAAATGGTAGATTTTGATGTAATTATGGGGATTGATTGGCTCTATTCGTGCTTTGATAAACTCGACTGCCGAACCAGAATTATGAGGCTCTAGTTTCCTAATGAACCAGTTATTGAGTGGGAGGGGAATAATATTGTGCCAAGAGGTAGGTTTATTTCCTACCTTAAGGCCTCAAAGATGATCAGGAAAGGGTGCATCTACCATTTGGTCCGGGTTGCGGACACCACTTCAGAGGTGCCTACTCCCGAATTCGTGCCCGTTGTGAATGAATTTCTTGAAGTATTTCCGGATGAGATTTCTAGGATTCCACCAGATAGAGAGATCGATTTCGGGATTGATGTATTTCCAGATATGCAGCCAATATCTATTCCACCCTACAGAATGGCGCCAGCAGAATTGAGGGAGTTAAAGGAGCAGTTGAAAGATCTTGTAGACAAGGGTTTCATTCGGCCAAGTGTGTCACCTTGGGGCGCACCGGTTCTTTTTGTCAGAAAGAAAGCTGGATCGCTTCGGATGTGTATTGATTATCGGCGGCTCAACAACTTCACCATCAAAAACAAATACCCATTGCCTCGGATAGATGATTTGTTCGACCAGTTGCAAGGTGCTAGGTTCTTCTCAAAGATTGATTTACGGTCCTGGTATCACCAGTTGAAGATCAGGGAGCAGGATATTCCTAAGACCGCCTTTAGGACTCGTTATGGGCACTTCGAATTCTTGGTAATGTCTTTTGGGCTAACCAACGCCCCAGCAACTTTTTTGGATCTTATTAATCGGGTTTTCAAGCCGTTTCTTGACTCTTTCGTGATAGTCTTCATCGACGATATCCTTGTTTATTCGCGGAGTCAGGACGATCATGCTAATCACCTCAGGGCAGTTCTGCAGACTCTCCATCAGCACCTGTTGTATGCAAAGTTCTCAAAATGTGAGTTTTGGCTTGAATCAGTCACCTTTTTGGGCCATGTTGTTTCCAGGGAAGGGATTCGGGTTGATCCCCAAAAGATCGCAGTAGTAAAGGATTGGCCTAGACCAACGACCCCGACGGAGATTCGCGGTTTCTTGGGTTTAGCTAGATATTATCGGAGGTTTGTGGAGGGATTCTCTACTCTCGCCTCCCCATTGACTAAGATGACGCATAAAGCAATTAAGTTTCAGTGGTCCGATGCTTGTGAAAAGATTTTTCAAGAATTGAAATCAAGATTGACTTCGGCGCCAGTGTTGACCTTGCCAGAAGGTTCAGAAGGGTTTGTGGTGTATTTTGATGCCTCAAGGGTTGGTTTGGGGTGTGTATTGATGCAATGTGGTAAGGTAATAGCGTACGCTTCTAGGCAACTCAAGAATCACGAGAAGAATTACCCGACGCATGATTTGGAGCTCGCGGCGGTTGTGTTTGCATTGAAGCTCTGGCGGCATTATCTTTATGGGGTCCAAGTGGACGTGTTCACAGACCACAAGAGTCTTCAGTATTTATTCAAACAGAAGGAGTTGAACTTTAGGAAGTGGAGGTGGTTAGAATTGTTCAAGGATTATGATATGAATATTTTGTACCATCCAGGAAAGGCGAATGTGGTAGCCGGCGCTCTTAGTCGAAAATCCATGGGTAGCTTGGCTCATTTGGAAGCAGGTCAGAGGCCTTTGGCTCGGGAGGTTTATTAGTTGGCCAGTATGGGGGGTATGTCTTTCGGCCTCAGGTGAGGGGAATGTCGTGGTGCGTAATGGAGCGGAGTCTTCGCTTGTAGCGAAAGTCAAGGGAAAGCAATTCAGGGATCCAGCTTTGGCACAGTTGAGAGAAGCAAGTCTGAATCACAAGACTACGGCATTTTCACTCGGCAATGATGACAGTGTTTTGCGGTGCCAAGGGAGGCTATGTGTTCCAGATATGGATGATCTTCGGGAGAGATTTTTGGCGGAGGCTCACAATTTCAGTTATTCCGTACACCCAGGTTCTACGAAAATGTATCACTATCTCAAGGAGATTTATTGGTGGAATGGTATCAAGAGAGGTGTGGCGGACTTTGTGGCTAGGTGTCCTAATTGTCAGCAAGTGAAGGCCGAGCATCAGAGGCCCGGTGGGTTGGAACAGCTTATGGAAATACCAACATGGAAATGGGAAATGATCAATATGGACTTTGTGGTGGGGTTACCCCGCACTCTGTGTAGGTTCGACTCAATTTGGGTGATAGTGGATCGGCTCACGAAGTCGGTGCATTTCTTGCCATTCAAGTCCACCGATATTGCAGAACAGTACGCTCAGTTGTATATCAAAGAAATAGTCAGGCTCCATGGCACTCCAGTATCTATTATCTCGGATCGAGACAACCAGTTCACAGCTAAATTTTGGAAGACATTTCAACAAGGATTGGGTACGCAGGTAAATCTCAGCACATCTTTCCACCCGCAGACGGACGGCCAGGCGGAGCGGACTATTCATACGCTTGAAGACATGTTACGGGCTTGTGTATTAGATTTCAAGGGTAGCTGGGATGATCACTTGCCTCTTATAGAATTTGCTTACAATAACAGTCTCCATGCTAGTATTCAGGTGTCCCCATTTGAGGCATTATACGGAAGGAGGTGTAGGTCGCCGATTGGATGGTTCGAGGTTGGAGAGGCGGAACTGCTAAGGCCGGATCTTGTGCACCAAGCTATGGAAAAAGTTAGAGTCATTCAGGAGAGGATGAACATTTCTCAGAGTCGTCAGAAATCCTATGCGGATGCCCATCGAAGAGATTTTGAGTTTCAAGTAGATGATTGGGTATTCTTGAAGGTGTCTCCCATGAAGGTGATGCGGTTTAGGAATAAAGGGAAATTGAGCCCAAGGTATGTCGATCCATATAGGATTGCTCAAAGGATAGGGCAGGTGGCGTATAGGCTGGAATTGCCCCCTGAGATGTCCTTAGTGCACCCGATGTTTCATGTGTCCATGCTGAAGAAGGTAATTGGATATCCATCTTCCATCGTGCCAGTTGAGACCATTGAAATTAATGAAGAGTTATCATATGAAGAGGTTCCGGTTGCTATTCTTGATAGGCAAGTTCGTAGGTTGAGAAACAAAGAGGTCGCTTCGGTTAAGGTATTATGGCAGAGTCAACAAGTCGAAGAAGCCACATGGGAAGCGGAAAATGAAATGAAATAGAAATATCCCCGTTTGTTTGAATAAGTCCAGTAGTGGTCTTGGAGTTGCCATCTCTAAGCAATTACACATTTGTGTCAAATTTTGTTCAACAACACCCTCACTCCCCTAATTATCCTACTATTGTGATTTCTCAACTTTGTGCCACATTTGTAGATGTTGTAAATAGTTGGATCATGTGCAAATCCTTCAAATAGCTGAATTATGTGCAACTCATTGTAATAGTTGAATTATGTGCAAATTTGTGGTATTAACCGAACTATGTGTAGTTTGTTGAAGCAATTGAATATATACAACTTGTTGAGGTAACCGAATTATGTTTAAGTTGATGAAGTAACTGAAACTGTGTGGAATTGGTTAAAAATGTATTTCGGGGGCTCTCTGGTAGGTAGATAGGCCTAATTACAGAGGAAACTCTAGCGAAATTTTCAAAAAAAAACGGAGTTAGTGAGAATTCGGGGTTGGCAAGTATTCTTGGTTGTTCGCACTACATTGTTTCAAAGCTCCATACCACCTAGTAAATACATTTAGTAGAGCAATAGAACGCTAGCATCAAACATAAGTCAGATTGTTCTCCAGTAGATTGTTCAGTATTGAGCTTCGGTTTATAGAATGATGCTTGCCAATTCTGCTTTAGTAGTTCTTTGATAGACTATTCTGTCTATACGCAAGCAAGAAACATTTCGGGCTTTTGTTGTCCCTTTTCTTCTACCATCCCCTGGAGCTTAGAGTTGAATGTCTGCCATATTGGTGTGAAAATTTTACGCGTTCTTTCTTCTGCCCATGGTGACTCTTTAAGTTCTGTAAAGTTAACAATCCTCTCTATTCGGTTGTATATAAGATTCTAATTGTTATTAACTTGCATCTCTATTTAGGGGTTTGAATGCCCCTCCAGGTTTGCACCCTCCCCATACTATCTATGTCTTTTAAGAAAACAAGCTACATGTTATGAATTGGAGAATGCTTGAAACAATGACCATATGTACTGCTGTTGTAGTTGCTTATTGAGTTGAAAGAACTAACTAGTATTGTGCGAACCTAAATTTGCACAATATGGCAGTTGCTACCAATGTACACCAATTAAACAAAGCTAAAATAATCATGCCTATTAAATTTGAATACTGTTTTTGTGATGACCCAAAAGGTCATCCTGTATATTTCTAGCGAATTATGTGTTCCGAGGTCGTGAAAACCTCCTCCTATCTCACTTTGATTTGCGTGCGCAGCCCGGGCGTGTAGTCGGGAAGCCTTTATGTCAAAAACTGATAAAAATGATAATTTTTGTATTAGAAATTTGAATAAAGTTGACTTCGGTCAACGTTTTTGGTAAACGGACCCGGACCAGTGATTTGACAGTCCTGGAAGGTCAGTAGGAAAATATGGGACTTGGGCGTATGCCCGAAATCGAATTTCGAAGTCCGAGAAATGAATTTTAAAAAGAAATTATTTTCTGAAAATAAAAGAGGTTTTTGAAAATGAAATTATATGTGAAGCCTGTGGTATCGGGCCCGTATTATAGTTCTAGAGCCCGGTACAGGTTCGATATAATATTTGTCTCATATCTGTGAAGTTTGGTAAGAAACCGACCTCATTAGATGTGATTCGGACCTTAAATGCAAAATTTGATGTTTAAAGACGTTTTGATGAATTTCATTGATTTTTGGTTTGATTCGTCGTTTTGGTGTTATTATATGTGTGTTTGAAACCTCGATCGAGTCCGTAGTAGGTTATAAGACTTTTTTATGTGATTAGACGGGGTCTCGGGTGTGTTTCGAATGGGTTTCGAGTCCATTTTCCCTATTTTTGAACTGCTGATGTTGCCTTCTGGTTTCCTTCTATGTGATCGCATAGTAGTGGTCGCGATCGCATAGTGTCATTTGACCTGCCCAGCTGTTTATTCAATGCGTTCGCACACTCAGGTCCGCGATCGCAGAAGTATAAAATTGACCAGTGCCCCTACTTCCTACTATGCGATCGCATCTACCTATTCGCGATCGCATAGAACCTTTCTGGCCAGCAACATTATTTCCTCTATGCGATCGCATCTTTTAATCCGCGATCGTGATGCCATAAAATCTGGGCAGACATATTATATTCCAAAATCGAGGGTTAGGCCATTATTATCATATTGTGTTTTCTAGAGCTCGGTTCTTGGCGATGTTTGAAGGGTTTTTCACATAAATTGAATGGGTAAGTGTTCTTCCATTAGAATTAATTATATTCCATGAATTAGTTCTTGTTTTTATTATTTAATTTGTGTTTTGGGTTGAGGAAATTGTGGGATTTGAAAGAAAATTTCTAAAATGAAAAGTTATGATTTGAAGAACCAAATGGTATCGGAATTTGATAAATTTAGTATGGGTGAAATCGTATCGGAATGGGTAATCAGATTTTGTAAAATGTGTCGGGTTCCGAGGTGTAGGCCCGGGGGTAGACTTTTGGGTCAATTTTTATAATTTTGTAAAGATCGAAACTTTATTATTCAGAATAATTCCTTATACGTGTTATGTGTATTTTGAAGTTGTTTTAGTTTATTTTGAGTCGTCCGGAGGTCTTTCCGCCCGAGAAGTTCATTTTTGAGTATCGAGTTGTCGTCTTTGAGGTAAGTATCTTGCCTAACCTTGTGTGGAAGAACTACCCCTTAGGATTGAGTCTTCTTTGTTGCTTGTAGTCCAAGTATGCGAGGTGACGAGTGCGTACTCGGACTTATTTGCTAATAGATTGGCCTTTTAGGATTCGTAGGTTCTTATGTCACATGTGTATGAGTTGTAATTGTTACCTTTGAATCCTTGCTTGTTAATTTCATCCTTTCCTGCTTAAATTAGAATTACTTGCTTTTGGATTCTTTCATTGGCTATTTGATCTTAATTGATTTAACTGAATATTTTACCGCTCTTATCTTCATGCTATATTTGCTTCCTAAAATTGCCAAATTGACCATATTAGTGTTATCTAGCTTTATAGTTGTTTAGCCATAGTTAGAACATCCGCTCGTTGGTGTCACGCATGCCCGTGAGTCTTACATTGTGATTTGAATGATTCTTCCCTTATGTGCTACTTGGGTCTAGTTGATAAACATTTATGTTGTTGATGTTTCCTTGATGTTGCCTATTACTGGGCCCTTGTTTAAGTTGAGTTTTATTCCGTTAAGTTAATTGCTTAGGCGAGATTGGTTATAGTTGTTTCCCTTACCGGGATGATGTTGTTTTCATTGTTGACTCCCTTGCCGGGATGGTATGGTTTCTATCTTTGTTATTGCTGTTAATGTTATTGTTTTCATTGTTGACTCCCTTTTCGGGATGGTATGGTTTCTATTATAGTTATTGTTGTTAATGATATTGTTTGCATTGTTGACTCCCTTGCCGGGATATTGTTATCTACGGTTCTTACTGTTGAATTTCGTTGTCTAACTGTTGTTTATGTTATTTAGCACGAGGGGACATTCCGTGTCATGTTTATGTTATTTAGGACGGACATTCCGTGCCATGTTTATGTTATTTTAGCACGAGGGGACATTCTGTGCCATGTTTATGTTATTTAGCACGAGGGGACATTCCGTGTCATGATTATGTTATTTAGGACGGACATTCCGTGCCATGTTTATGTTATTTTAGCACGAGGGGACATTCTGTGCCATGTTTATGTTATTTAGCACCGGGGGGACATTACATGCCATGTTTATGTTATTTAGCACGAGGGGACATTCTGTTCCATGTTTATGTTATTTAGCACGAGGTGACATTCCGTGCCATGTTTATGTTATTTTAGCACGAGGGGACGTTCCGTGCCATGTTTATGTTATTTTAGCACGAGGGGACATTCCGTGCCANCATGTTTATGTTATTTAGCACGAGGGGACATTCCGTGCCATGTTTATGTTATTTTAGCACGAGGGGACATTCCGTGCCATGTTTATGTTATTTAGCACGAGGGGACATTTTGTTCCATATTTATGTTATTTTAGCACGAGGGACATTCTGTGCCATGTTTATGTTATTTAGCACGAGGGGACATTCTGTGCCATGTTTATGTTATTTTAGCACGAGGGGACATTTTGTGCCATGTTTATGTTATTTAGCACGAGGGGACATTCCGTGCCATGTTTATGATATTTAGCACGAGGGACATGTCGTGCAATTTCTATTTATTTATTGTGAGGATGAGAGTAAAAGCAGGAAGGGTGATGTCGTGCACTTGTCTTTGCATTATTATTTCAGTTGTTCCTGTTTTATATTTACTGCATCATTACTAGATTTCATTGTAAAGTATTATTGAAAAGTAATGGTTTCGAAATGATTATATTTGAATGACTTTTACAGCAAAGATATATTTGAAAAGCATTTGTCTTGCATAAAATGATATTTGGAAGTCATCTATTGGGAAAAACATCATTGGAAAGTTCGTATTTTGAATGAAACAATGTTTTTGGTATTTCTTTCTATTAAATATACATATACATACATTTGGGGAAAGTATGTTTTCAAAGGATAGCCTTCTATACTAAAATGAGTATATTTGGAAAGTTTTTCATATGAACCGTTGTTTAAAGGTTTCCACCAGTTTATGGATTTTATTGACTAAGGTCCGATGTGAGCAAACAGGCGTATAGTTGAGTTATTGGTGTTCCCTATTGCGTTTTGTTTTCTTCCGGTTTGGCTTGTTAGATGTCCATCCTTCTGTGTAGTTTTATGCTGTTTCGTTGGTTAATTTCTGCCATTTCCTTCCGCATTATATCGTCATTGTTGTAAATTATTCTGTGAAGTCTTAGATAGATGTAGTGTTCGGTTGTTCCTATATTTATGTCGGTTTATGTTGTTAGACCAGTGGTATCTTGACTAGTCCTTGTCAGTACTCCACCGAGGTTAGTCTTGGTACTTACTGGGCACCGATGTGGTGTGCTCATACTACACTTATGTGCATTTTTATTTGCACAGATCCAGGTTTTGGTTGTTAGTAGCTGCGCGGACGATTGCTGAGGAGACTCAAGGTAACCTGTTGCTTCGTTCGCAGGCTTCGGATTCACCTTCTGTTTCTATTCAACTGTTGTATTTATTTCCAAACAGTTGTATTTAGAAATTGTAAAAGATTCGTAGAGCTTATGACTTGTATTACCAGATTTTGGGAAGATTTGTAAATTCTGTCAAGATTCTATATCGATACTGTTAGTTTTCCTTTTATTATTATTTTTATTCAGTAACTTTTAGGCTTACCTAGTCCTTAAGACTAGGTGCCATCACCATACCCAACGGAGAGAAATTTGGGTCGTGACAAGTTGGTATCAGAGCTCTAGGTTCATAGGTGCTACGAGTCATAAGCGAGTTTAGTAAAGTATTGTGGATCGGTACGGAGACGTCTGTACTTATCTTCGAGAGGCTACGGAACTATTAGGACAATTTCACTTCCTTCATTCCTATCGTGCGAATTCATTGATATTGAAGTTTGAAATTATCGTTCCATTCTCTCATCGATGGTGAGGACACGAACTGCGGTTCTTGATGATGTTACCCCGAAGTAAATGTCGCAATGGTCAGAGAAAGAGGCCGACGAGGAGCATGTGTCGCAGTTAAGATGCCTACCAGAGCAGCCGTTGAGGAGTCACCAGTAGTTCTAGTTGGGGGATAGGTACTGGAGGTGCCTGTTTCCACCCTGGACTTCAAGAGGCCTGGGCACAGTTTTTGAGTATAATTGGTACATTGACTAAAGCAGTGTTGATTCTAGTGCACCAGCTACTCCACAGATCAGGGGAGGAGTTCAGACTCCCACCGTCTACATTCCAGAGTAGAGAGATCATATTGGTCAGGTGCCAGTTGTCATGACAGAATAGCATGTGGGTTCAGTTCAGCCGTGGTTAGGGTAGCAGCATCGGAGGAAGAATACCTTGGATTTGAGAGCTACTGGAAGTACCACCCTCCTATCTTTCAGAGGATGGGCGACAGATGGTGCCCAGAGTTTCCAGGAGGAGTGTCACTACATTTTTTGTACTTCGGGTATTGTGGAGACGAGCAGGATTGCTTTTGTCACGTCTCAGGTTCAGAGTAGTGGGTCGATCCGTGGTGGCGGCATATGAGTTGGGGTAGCCTGGCCGAGTCAGCTTCACTTGCATGGATTCGGGTTTCGGAGATGTTTTGAGAGAGGTTGCACCTTAGTTCCTTCGGGATGTACGGCGCATGGAGTTTGAGCAGTTGCGTCAGGGCGCTATGTCACTATTGGAGTATGACGTTAGATTTAGTGAGTTGACCGGATATACACCTCCCTTGGTTGCTTCAGTTAAGAGATGAGTTCGTAGAGTCATTGAGAGATTCAGACATGATATTCGATGCAGCGGGACTCGAGAGTTAGAGTAGGATGCCTCGTTTCAGCAGGTAGTAGTGATCGCTCGCCGGCTTGGGAGCATGTGGGATCGGGAGTGAGAGGACAGACGGGATCAGAGAGAGAGTTCAGGGAGGAAATGAGGCCTCGTAGACTGGAGGGATCTACTGGTCCTTATTATGGAGGCAGGGTGCGATACGGTGGAGGTTTTGTGGGTCAGCCAGTTCAGCTTTCATCACCAGCTCCGCAGGGGATTTCAGGTACTCATGGGTCTCAGAGGATTCATATTGTATGTTTTTCCATAGCCACGTCGGCAGAGAGATTGTTTTCAGTGTGGAGATGTTAGCCACATGGTGATAGATTGTTCCAGGATTCAGGTAGGTGTGTTATAGCAGGGTATTCAGGTGTGTGGAGGGCGCCTAAGAGGGAGAGACCCGACCCATTGATGTGTTTCATATAGTAAACTAGAGGTCATTGTGCCAAATATCATCACCCAAGTATGTTTTGATGTGTTACAGAGGAGCACCAATTGTATTTCATTTTAGTTTTGCTGGTCAGGACGAGTTCCCTTATTTGTTGTTTCATTTATGGGTGAGTTTCATGTTTTGCACTCCATTTTGTGTTTTCTCCTATTGGGAGATTCTATGAGTAGTAGCCCGTGTCTATCGTTGTTTTATTCATTCTTGATGGTAGTGAAACTGCAAGGGAGTCCTTGTTGTTCTTCGTGGTAAGCTTTATGTGATTTTCCTGAGTATCTTGTTTACGAGTTGTGATTTGATACTCCATCGAGATGTGAGTTCAGTTGGCTTTGTGATTTTATCAGCTGAGATGAATTAGTGGAAGAATTTTGATTGGTGTGATATATTTTCGGTATGTGATTCAAAGTTGAGGCCGGGGTCCTCGTGATAATTGTGATTCGATATGTTTGGACCGGGTTGAGTACCGCGGTGGAAATTTTATCAAGATGGAATCCTTGTGAATTGTTCATATGCTTTGCTTCTTCCTTGTTATATTGCTTTTGGTAAGTCAGTATTGATAAAGAGTTGTGCCTATGGGCTTGTTTAATAGTTCCTTTATATGTTTATATTTTCATATTCAGTTATTTCGTTATGTGTTTCTTTAGTTCAGTTTGCAGGATGTATGCCCGGTAGTGTTAGTTGTGGCTCGGTGATTCGAGTGCCTAATAATGAGGTCTTCGTGTTTATTGCATCATTATCAGTACTACGTGGCTTGGAAACAGAGTTCTTTCAGATGTGAGGCTTATTGCCAGTGTTGAGTTGATTTTGGGCAGCTATTGTGATCAAAAGTGTTATTTGAGCCTATGTGTGATGTGCTATGTTGTGTGGTCGTGCCTTATGGGTGTAGTCATGAGTTGATGCAGCTGGTTAAGGCTAATGCCGGATATGGATTTAGAATCGGGTCTTTTGTAAATGAGTAGAGGGTGAGAACTAGAGGTATGAGGCTTATCGGTGGTGATGTGAAGGATATATTGCGGTTGTGATTGTTTCATCGGGCTTATGTGGGTCTGGGGTGACATGGGATCACCCGCGGTTATGTGTTGGAAGTGTACAATCAGTGATTGGATGAGTTCAAGGTGAATCTTGGCACGTTCGAGGACGAACGTTTGTTTAAGAGGGGGAGATTGTGATGACCCAAAAGGTCATCCCGTATATTTCTAGCGAATTCTGTGTTCCGAGGTCGTGAAAACCTCTTTCCATCTCACCTCGATTTGCGTGTGCAGCCCGGGCGTGTAGTCGGGAAGCCTTATGTGAAAAACTGATAAAAATGTTAATTTTGTATTCGAAATTTGAATAAAGTTGACTTCGGTCAACGTTTTTGGTAAACAGACCCGGACCAGTGATTTGACGGTCCCGGAGGGTCCGTAGGAAAATATGGGACTTGGGCGTATGCCCGGAATCGAATTCCGAAGTCCGAGAAATGAATTTTTAAATGAAATTATTTTCTGAAAATAAAAGAGGTTTTTGAAAATGAAATTATATCTGAAGCCTATGGTATCGGGCCCGTATTATAGTTCCGGAGCCCGGTACATGTTCGATATAATATTTGTGTCATATCTGTGAAGTTTGGTAAGAAACGGACCTCATTAGATGTGATTCGGACCTTAAATGCAAAATTTGATGTTTAAAGAAGTTTTGATGAATTTCATTGATTTTTGGTTTGATTCGTCGTTTTAGTGTTATTTTATGTGTTTTGAAACCTCGAGCGAGTCCGTAGTAGGTTATAAGACTTGTTTATGTTATTAGACGGGGTCCGGGGGGTCTCGGGCGTGTTCGGATGGGTTTCGGGTCCATTTTTCATATTTTCCAACTGCTGATGCTGCCTTCTGGTTTCCTTCTATACGATCGCATAGTAGTGGTCGCGATCGCATAGTGTCATTTGACCTGCCTAGATTTTTATTCAATGCGTTCGCACACTCAGGTCCGCGATTGCAGAAGTATAAAATTGACCAGTGCCCCTACTTCCTACTATACGATCGCATCTACCTATTCGCGATCGCATAGAACCTTTCTGGCTTGCAACATTATTTCCTCTATGCGATCGCATCTTTTAATCCGCGATCGCGATGCCTTACAATCTGGGCAGACAAATTATATTCCAAAATCGAGGGTTAGGCCATTATTATCATATTGTGACTTCTAAAGCTCGGTTCTTGACGATATTTGAAGGGATTTTCACATAAATCGAATGGGTAGGTGTTCTTCCACTAGAATTAATTATATTCCATGAATTAGTTCTTGTTTTTATCATTTAATTTGTGTTTTGGGTTTAGGAAATTGTGGGATTTGAAAGAAAACTTCTAAAATGAAAAGTTATGATTTGAAGAACCAAATGGTATCGGAACTTGATAAATTTAGTATGGGTGAACTCGTATCGGAATTGGTAATCGGATTTTGTAAAATTTGTCGGGTTCCGAGGTGCGGGCCCGGGGGTCGACTTTTGGGTCGATTTTTATAATTTTGAAAAGATCGAAACTTTATTATTCGAAATAGTTCCTTATACGTGTTATGTGTATTTTGAAGTTGTTTTAGTTGATTTTGAGCCGTCTGGAGGTCTTTCCGCCCGAGAAGTTCATTTTTGAGTCCGAGTTGTCGTCTTTGAGGTAAGTATCTTGCATAACCTTGTGTGGGGGAACTACCCCTTAGGATTGAGTCTTCTTTGTTGCTTGTAGTTCATGTATGCGAGCTGACGAGTGCGTACTCGGACTTATTTGCTAATAGATTGGCCTTTTAGGATTCGTAGGTTCTTATGTCACCTGTGTATGAGTTGTAATTGTTACCTTTGAATCCTTGCTTGTTAATTTCATCCTTTCCTGCTTAAATTAGAATTACTTGCTTTTGGATTCTTTCGTTGGCTATTTGATCTTAATTGACTTAACTGAATATTTTATCGCTCTTATCTTCATGCTATATTTGCTTCCTAAAACTGCCAAATTGACCATATTAGTGTTATCTAGCTTTATATTTGTTTAGCCATAGTTAGAACATCCGCTCATTGGTGTCAAGCATGCCCGTGAGTCTTACATTGTGATTTATATGATTCTTCCCTTATGTGCTACTTGGGTCTAGTTGATTAACATTTATGTTTTTGATGTTTCCTTGATGTTGCCTATTACTGGGCCCTTGTTTAAGCTGGGTTTTATTCCGTAAAGTTAATTGCTTAGGCGAGATTGGTTATAGTTGTTTCCCTTGCCGGGATGATGTTGTTTTCATTGTTGAATCCCTTACCGGGATGGTATGGTTTCTATCTTTGTTATTGTTGTTAATGATATTGTTTTCATTGTTGACTCCCTTGCCGGGATGGTATGGTTTCTATTATTGTTATTGTTGTTAATGATATTATTTGCATTGTTGACTCCCTTGTCGGGATGTTGTTATTTATGGTTCTTACTGTTGATTTCCTTGTCAAACTGTTGTTTATGTTATTTAGCACGAGGGGACATTCCCTGCCATGTTTATGTTATTTTAGCACGAGGGGACATTCCGTGCCATGTTTATGTTATTTAGCACGAGGGGACATTCCGTGCCATGTTTATGTTATTTAGCACGAGGGGACATTCCGTGCCATGTTTACGTTATTTTAGCACGAGGGGACATTCCGTGCCATGTTGATGTTATTTAGCACGGGGGGACATTCCGTGCCATGTTTATGTTATTTAGCACGATGGGATATTTCGTACCATGTTTATGTTATTTTAGCACGAGGGGACATTCTGTGCCATGTTTATGTTATTTAGCACGAGGGGACATTTTGTGCTATGTTTATGTTATTTTAGCACGAGGGGATATTCCGTGCCATGTTTATGTTATTTAGCACGAGGGGACATTCTGTGCCATGTTTATTATCTTTAGCACGAGGGGATATGTCGTGTTATTTCTATTTATTTATTATGGGGATGAAAGTAAAAGCACGAAGGGTGATGCCGTGCACTTGTCTTTGTATTATTTTTTCAGTTGTTCCTATTTTATATTTACTGCATGGTTACTAGATTTCATTGAAAAGTATTATTGAAAAGTAATGGTTTCAAAATGATTATATTTGAATGACTTTTACAGCGAAGGTATATTTGAAAAGCATTCATCTTGCTTAAAATGATATTTGGAAGTCATTTATTGGGAAAAACAACGTTGGAAAGTTCTTATTTTGAAAAAAAACTATATTTTTGGTATTTCATTCTATTAAATATACCTATATATACATTTTGTGGAAAGTGTGTTTTCAAAGGAGAGCCTTCTATACTAAAATGAGTATATTTGCAAAGTTTTTCATATGAACCGATGTTTAAAGGTTTCCACTAGTTTATGGATTTTAATGGCTAAGGCCCGATGTGAACAAACAGGCGTAGAGTTGAGTTATTGGTGTTCTCTATTGCGTTGTGTTTTCTTCCGGTTTTGCTTGTTGGTTGTCCGTCCTTCTGTGTAGTTTTATGGTATTTCGTTGGTTAATTTCTGTAATTTCCTTCCGCATTATATCGTCATTGTTGTAAATTATTCTGTGAAGTCTTAGATTGATGTAGTGTTCGGTTGTTCCTATATTTATGTAGGTTTATGTTGTTAGATCTTTGGTATCTTGACTAGTCCTCGTCACTACGCCACCGAGGTTAGTCTTGATACTTACTGGGCACCGTTAGGGTGTGCTCATACTACACTTCTGTGTATTTTTATTTGCACAGATCCAAGTTTTGGTTGTTAGTAGCTGCGCGGACGATTGCCGAGGAGACTCAAGGTAACTTGTTGTTGCGTTCGCAGGCTAGGAGTCACCTTCTGTTTCTATTTGACTGTTGTATTTATTTTCAAACAGTTGTATTTCGAAGTTGTAGAAGATCCGTAGAGCTTATGACTTGTATTACCGGATTTTGGGAAGATTTATAAATTCTGTCAAGATTCTACATCGAGACTGTTAGTTTTCCTTTTATTATTGTTGTTATTCAGTAACTATTAGGCTTACATAGTCCTTAAGACTAGGTGTCATCACGATACCCAACGGAGGGAAATAACGAGATGTATCGAAAAGTTAACGGGAATCAAACGTATAGTAAATATACATAAAATAAAATAAACTTATCTAGCAAAATAGTATAATTTTCCGGCGAAGGGGTGCCATTTGAAACAAGGACCCCTTGCTTCAATGTGGCTCCGCCACTGATGTGCCCTTAGGACCACTTAACTCAAGCTACAAGCTTCTGTATGGTAATCATTAGTAATTAGCATTTTTTAATTTTTAACTCAAGTTGCAAGCATCTGTAATGGTAATCATTGGTAATTAGCATTTTATAATTCTTATTACAGTAACAACAGTGAAGAAAGGAGTGGAAGCTGGACTCTTTTTCACTCTTTTTCGACGGGTTTTAGTGTAAATCTGCACTAATTAATGATCATTATTTTAAACTTGGAAATGGTTTCCAAGTATAGCAGTGTTGGGAAGGAAGAAGTGTGTATTCTCTTAAAGCTGCCCTCACTTCTGCGAGTATGTTAGATATGTTGCATATAAATCTAGTTTGGGAAAGAACAAATGTAGATTTGAAGAACATTAAGCTTGCTGAAACTTTTTATTTGAGAAAAGAGCATTTGGCTTGACTGAAATGAAATGATATAAAGCTTTGAACTCTTTGTGTGAAATTAGACATTAAGGAGGAGGAACATGGTTTGAAGAAACTTGAATTTGTATGTTTCTAATATCAATTCAGCTAATTCAGTTAGTGATATTGAACTTTATCCGAAAGATTTGGTCTATTTGGTTTGACATTTCAGTATTAGTGACTCATTCTTAGTTTTGCAAATAGATTACACTAATGCCATATTCATTATCTGTTATTTTCACTCGATATGTACTTAACTGAGATACTCACTCTGAATGTTTTAGTTTTTCTACCTGAATTTTTAGTTGTTCACTTAAAATTCTTTCACATTCTTTTCCTTGATTGGTTATTTTGTTTCCTGAAATAACATTATTTTCTTAATCAACAATCACACTATAAAAGCATCAATACAGAGGAATTTTTTTTAGTTTCCCTGATATGTAGCTTATTTATAAAATTCTTACAAAATTTTATTCTCAATTTTCAAAAGTACTAAAAATTAAACTTATTTATTTATCCTTTATCGTAAAAATTAAGGTTGTTACATGGGATACAGGCCAATGAAATGGTAGATATGAGAAATTATTCAAACGGATTATAAAAATAATCTTCTAAAGTAGATTGACTAATATTCCTTAGTAAAAGTGACTAATATGTTTTAATCCACTTATGTTCATTTTTTGTTCATTGCCATACTAATATTTTTGGGTTGACTATATATGTATATCAATTTCGTGTATGCACCAGATTATGGCACCTGATAAGAAATGGATGGAACTTATTCATGATCGACTTGATAATGCTTACATACTTGGCTTTTTCTTAGCTTCCATTTCATGTCTTTCTATAGTATGTTGTTAATGATATGTTATTTGCTTAGTTAATTATTATTTGTTCATCTCTTTTGTGGTTATGACTCTAACCTCTTTTATTTATTGTGATACAGGTTCATCGATAACATGTGTTTTTATTCAAGCTTTTGTTTAAGTTATCATTTAACACTATTCATTTTTTACTTTAAATCAATAATGTTTATTAACTTATTTTTTTTTTAACATTCTTACTATGTAGATGGCATCCGGTGAGAATAATGATCGGCGTCAGAGTAATAATTCTCGTGAGAGTGTGATGAAAAAGAAAAAAGGAAAAGAGAAGGCTATGGTGTCTAGATCGAGTCAACCTCGTTCTTCCATTCCACCATTGCATTCTCGCTCACATGGCCAGCCGCCATTATCACATCCTTTTTATGGTATGCCTCCCTCGAGCTACCCACCGATGCCTCCCCCCGTCTATCCCAGGATGCCTCAGTCGAGCTATCCATTTATGTCTCCCGTAGGCTCTAGCTCAATTCCTCCCTCGGGCTATCCCGAGATGCCATCCTCTGCTCCTTTTCCCAATATGCCTCCCCCGGGATATGGCTCGATGCAAGCTACACAGGGCTTGCACTCAGCTTATCTCCCTGCCATAGAGCAACATCGTATGTCAGGGCACACTGCAAGTAGGCCATCTCCAGAGTCTCCATAAGAGGCTACTCCATCTCCGCGTATTTCTAGGTTGAATATTAGAGCGAGTATTTCTGAGGCATCGCCTACTCCTTCGACTCCTTCTTTTGTTCATGGTCCAAATCCTCCACCACCTGGACGTGTAGATCTTCCACCACCTGGACATGCAGATAGGCTTAAAAGAATATGTATCATTGTTGAAGGGCAAGGGTAAGCTTAATCTTTTATGCTATTTTAATGTCTATCTTATATTTTAATTATTGAATTAACAATTTTGTAAATGTTTCTATCATTGTCTTGCAGGTTTTATCCTTCTAGACCGGTTGCAATTGCAATTTCAGCTGCCATTAGGCAGGTTTATAATGGTGCCTACCTGACTTGGACGAGTAATCCACATAGTCAGCAGCAAGCGATGCTTAATGAGTTTATGGTATATATACATTTTTTTGACGCATTTCACTAATACTTGATAAGAAAGTGATCATACATCCCATTATTTAATTTGGATTTGGTAATTTAGAAGGTTATGAGTTGAGCAAAGAGAGTTTGATGGATGCCAAAGAAATTGTAATATATAGGTCATTATTTACCATGTTCTGTTATGTTGCCGATCCATGTTTTCTGTAAAAAGTTATCTCCAATTAATTATTAGTAAGTGATACTTATGATAGTACAGTAACTTTTCTTTACATTGTAGTGTACACGTTTATCTTTAAGGAATGAAAAAGTGCTTGACTGCAATTTGCAAGCAAAATTTGCCTTCTTTTTCAGTGAAATGCTCCAGGAATATTTCTCCATTCTAACCAATCCTCTCGCTGTATATTTCTCTGACCTCTACTTCAACTTCTTATAAACAATTGATCCAGTTCTGCCACCAGCACCGGTAACAAGAACAGTACTTGTGTTCAAATCAGGCATGGCCAAAATTGAGAATTTGCTAAATTTCTTGTTTTTCTTTGGAAATGAAACAACTGATGGTGAGGTAGTTGCTAGAAGTGAGGACAACTCTGTATGTCTATGATTTACCAAACATAATTTATGACATTGTTAAATTAAGTTGCTATATATTTTGATTGCAGAAAAGGTGCACATGGAGCCCCGGCGAAGGATCATGTTATTAGATGCAATTTTGAAAAGAGGATTGCTCATAGTTTATCAGACGCGTTCTCTGATGCTCGGGGATAAGGTAAAAAGCATGGTTGGGTTTTACCAGACCAGTGGAAAGAGCTTCTTAAATACTGGAACACTGAGGAATTTAAAAAGAAGAGCGAACAAGCAAAAGCGGCTCATAATTCTGAGAAGGGTGGCTCGTTGCAAACTTGTGGTTCAGTGTCTATAGGGACTACTAAGAGGAGTGTAACACCCCGGAAAAATTTCTAAGTGTTTTAAGACCATTAAGAAGATTGACTGATGCTAATGATATCAATTCGGATATGAACAAGACTGGTAATTTGAATGATATCAATTTATCATGACAATATATGTACGAGGTGCATTAAAATGGTTTAGGGTCTAAGAAGATCCCTAAGGCTAAGTCAAGTTGAAAATTTTATGATGGGATAAAGTTTCAAGTGAGTTTGCACAAGATCTATATTCAAACAAGCATACCTCTCAATATATGAAAGTATATATGGTTTATAACCTATCAAATGAAATCTCTTTGAGTTAGTTTCCAACGCTTCAAACCGTTCGTCATTTGGACATTCCTACACAAAGTTATGATCAAATTACCAAAAGCTGGAAAAATGCGATCCTGTGAAAGTGATTATGCGATCGCATATCAATTATGCGGTCCGCATACTTGATATGCGACCGCAAAACAGGTCGCAGAGTGCTCCAGAACTGCCCAGTTTTGGCCACTGAGTTATGCGACGTGTATGCGATCCGCAGACCCATTCTGCGACGCATTATGCGATCGCAGACCTTGTTTCGGGGGCTTAATCTTCCTATTTTCATAACCCGACCCCGTTTTGATAAATAGGCTTTGGGGTTTATTTTGGGGTGATTTTCTGAGCATTCTAGAGAGAGGTGAGAGCTTTTTAGAGAGAGAAGGAGGAAACCCAACATTCAAATCATCTAATCTTGCATCAATCTTCAAGAATCAAGAAACCCAATCACAAGATCTTCATCTAAGAGGTAAGGATTTCTACCCTAGTCTTTAATTTCGAGTTTGGGTGGGTAAACATGGGTGATTAAGAGTATGATTCTTGGTGTAAGAGTATTATAAATACATGTAAGTACAAACAAGGTTTGTGGGAAGATTGTTGAGTTCAAATGGGTAATGATTGGGTTGAAAATGGTAAAAATCTTCGAAGTTCTTAATTGATGATTTGAGGGGTCATATGTGATCGGATTTTGATAAATTTGGTATGTATAGACTCGTGAGTGAGTAAGGATTTCAGTTTTGTAATTTTCTTCGGATTTCGAGACGTGGGCCCGAGGGCCGGGTTTTGACCGAATTCGGGATTTTTGATATTTATGCTAAATTTTGATTGGGGGATTGTTCCTTAGCACATTATGACACTATGTGATTGATTAATGATAGATTTGGAGTATTTGGAGGCCGATTCTCGAGGAAAGGGCCCGGCGGAGTAGAGTTGAGCCGTTTTCGAGGTAAGTAACGGCTTCAACCTTGGAACTGAGGGGTCCAAAACCTCAATGTACATGCCAATTGATGATAGTTACTATGATACACTCGCCAAGTGACGGGCACACGAGTGTTGGTTGATTTGTTGTGGCCCGGCTTATCCCCAGGCACGGTTTAACTGTTGTTCCA
>MDKH01192278.1:0-32494 GCA_005239495.1 Nicotiana undulata | reverse complement strand
CAAATAACTCAATAACTCTCCACGTCATTAAACAACATCAAGTATCACTTTTAATTCATAATTCACTCATAATGCGGTGAATATTAAGAACATAGCAAATTTCATCACAATTGACTCACGGGCATACTTGACCGCAACGCATAGGCACTCGTTACCACGCCTATACGTTGGACATGAGTTGCACATAGCAAATAAGACTATATACCTAATCCCTCAAGCTGAGGTTAAGCCAAACACTTACCTCGGCTCCAAAAACAATGCAAGTAAAGCCTCAATCACAACCTTTCCTCTTGAATCCAACTCCAAATCGGGGATATCTAGACATAATGCATTTATTAACATCAATAATTACTCAATAAACCAATATCCAACGCCAAATTATACATTTCCTACTATTCCTCCGAGAATACTAAAATTCGACCCCGGCCCACTCGCTAAGATTTTCGAAAATTCATGAAGGAATCAATTACCCGGAGTCTAAGGATCGAAGTTATGTAATATATACAAGAATTCATGGCCTAGCATGGAAAATCACGAAATCCCCAAGAACCCTAAAGTTTACTACCTAATTCTATCTTTTTTTGATGATTTAATAGTGTATTTAACTAAGAATTAGTGTTAGAATTAGAGGTTTTATGGGTTTTAACTTACCTCTTAGTGGGTGGTCGTGGAAGGTGTTTTCCCAAGCTTGGTTGTTCTCTAATGGTGGTTGAAAATGGGTGAAAGTGAAGAAAATCCGAAATTTTAGAGTATTTAAGAGGCCTGCCAACAGGGGTTTCCGCACCTGCGGTCTAAGGACCGCAGGTGCGGTCTCGCACCTGCGAGAGAGAGATCGCCCTAGCGGAAGAAGACCTGGGCCCCTGAGCTCGCACCTGCGGAGTTGGGAGCCGCACCAGCGGTCTCGCTCCTGCGAAGGAAAAGCCGCGCCTACAAGAGGCATCGCACTTGCGAAGGCTGGGACCGCAGGGGCGGTCCTGCACCTGCGGCTGGGCATCCGCACCTGCAGTCACACCAGCTGTTGTGCACCAGCAGTGATTTTTGCTGGTTTTTGGCCTCGTGCGGGGTCTGGGAGGCACCTGGGCCCACCCGAGCCCCGTCCAAAAATACCAACAAGTCCCAAATCATTAAAACGGACTTGCTTGAGCTCACGGAACACTCAACATAACGCTAAAACTCAAAATCACCCTCCAAAACCCCTGAATTCATCACTTAAGAACTTGGAATTATAGGATTATATAACAATGCGCCGAACCGACCCTCACAACTCGGAACGACTTCAAACTTTGCAGACAAGTTATAACTGACACAACGGAACTATTCCCATTCTCGGAATTTCAATCGGACCTCGGGAACACAGAATCACCTTTCTACCCAAAGTTTAATTTCTTTCAAAACCTCAAAGTTCATTAACTCCAATGTTTTTCCTCATTTTGATCCGAAACCAATCAAATCAAGTCCGTTTTACACCAAATTTTACATATAGGACACATAACATATAACGAACCTGTTCCGGGCTCCGGAACCATAATACGGGCCCGGTAACACGGTCTTCACATAATTATTCATTTTCACATTCCTTTATTATTTTCAGAAAACAATTTTCTTTAAAAATTCATTTCTAGGGCTTGGGACCTCGGAATTTGATTTCGGGCATATGCCCAAGTCTCATATTTTCCTACTGACCCTCCGGGACTGTCACATCACGGGTCCGGGTCCGTTTACCCAAAATGTTGACCAAAGTCAACTTTATTCAATTATTCAATTCAAAAATCCCATTTTTATCAAATTTTTCACATGGAAGTTTCCCGGCTACCTGCCCGGGCTGCGCACCCATATCGAGGTGAGATTCACGGAGGCTTTAGAGGCCTCGAAACACAGATTTTCTGGAAATACTTAGGATGACCTTTTGGGTCATCACAATACTTCCTTAAAATTGTAAAATCTCATGTTGCTAAGATGCTAAGAAATCTCGTGGAATCTTGTTGGATTAACGTTGGATTCACGTTGGAATCCTTATATGAAATGATTGAATATGTTATAAAACATCATTTTCTTGAAATGATATGAAATATAACTTTCTTGGAGATGTTACAAAATATCATATATAAAGCTAACGTGACCACTCTTTGAAATGCCTTTTACTAATTAGGTTTGAGCCCCCACATCTTTGATGACTAAGCCCATAACTTACATAAATAAGCCACCTAATTATGGGATTAATGAGTCATTATTGATGGCTTTCAAGGCTGCCACGTTTTGGCTTTGTCCTTATCCAAAATTATAATTAGTCCACCATTAATTATTAATTAACTCTGTAATTTCTCATTACCCAATAATTAATCAATTACACACATAATTAAGAATTATTTTCACTTACTTGAAATACTACTCACTCTTCACATACCTTATAAACCTTATTATCATGGTTATGTGGTACCTCGTACGTCACTAGTCCATAGATACCGAGTATTTCAAATTGGGCCGTATTTTATCCCAACATGCCAAACTTGGAGGAAAATTCATTTTCTTTGACTTGCTCCCCCCTCTCACCTTTACGAATTTACTTATCACTTGTTTGAAATATCATAATATAATTTCCAAATAGTCTTTTCCTTGTACTGATGTTAATTATCTTACGCCAAATTCAACGTACAATACTACAGGTTGCAACATCGTCATAATTTAATAATGCGAAGCGTAACATCATCGTAATGTAATACGGCAAGGCGTAACATAATCATAATATTGTGGGGTGTAACACAGTGTCTTAGTCTTGTCCTTCAACATGTGGAATTCCGTAATGGTATGACCCTTTATGACTAAGCAATAGGCATATGTTTCGTTGGGTTTACCCACTGGGAAGGGTTCTCAGCAGCAACAGTAGGATTGTGGGTGATGTAACCAATTGCCTTTAGTCTCTCATACAGTTGGGCTATGGGTTCAGCGATTGGGGTGTATTGTCTAGTAGTTCTACGGTCAAAGTTTGGTCGTGGCATAAGGTAGTTTTGGCGGGCGGGTGGAGGTGAATGGTAATATGTAGGTTGGGTATTATATGTATGGTAGGTGGTGGTAGGGTATTGGTATTTTGTGGGTGAGGGTTGATATGTGGGTTGAGGTGTTTGGTATGTGAGAGGAGACTTAGGGCCCTGGGATAGAATGACAACACCCATTTCTTTCTTCTTCGAGATGCCCCGATTGCAAGGTTTTGTTTGTGGATTGCATGCCACAAAATTGGTTACCATTCCGCTTGATTCCTTTTCCTATCCTTTCCCCTAAATTGATGATGTATGAGGACCTGTGATTCACAATGACCATCAACCTTACGTAATACTGCGGATCTTGAGCTCTAACAAAGAACTTGTTCGTTTGTTCTTCTCCAAGTGGTGGCCTTACCTTGGCATCCTGTGACCTCCAACGAGTAGCATACTCGCGGAAGGTTTCTACCTGCTTCTTCTTGAGGTTCTGGATATAGAAAATATCTGGCACTTTCTCAGTAATGATCCTAAATCTTTCCATGAAATCCAATGCCATGCTCACCCAATTCGCCCACTTCTTTGGGTTCTGGATGATATACCAAGATAATGCATCTCATGTAAGACTTCGCATGAATAGTTTCATGCGGATTTGTTCTTTCTTACCCACTCCGACAAGCTTATCACAGTAGGTTCTCAGATGTACCTCCATATAACTAGTGCTATCAAAGATCTCAAACTTTGTAGGTTTGTAACCCTCTGACAGTTGTACATCCATTGGATACACAAATCTTCGTAATTCAAACCTTCAACACCCTTTTCTCCTTAAACGTTCTGCACTCTCCCCTTAATGTTTGGCTAAAAATTCATGTTTTTGCATGTAATTTGCCTTGCATTATACCTCAATCTTGTCAATTTTTTTGTGAATATTTGTTACTCGAGCTAAATAATGATATTTATATGTGTAGGAGTCAATTGGAAGTGATTTGGAGATTTTGCATCGAAAGTGAAGTATAAAACGGAATAATCTGGAGGAAGTAAAAGTTTGATGCCCAGGTCCCAAAAAGCGAAGCGAGGTTCACTTCGCTAGATGGGGATTAGAGCAGAAGAAACCAAAAAAGTCCCGGACAGTAAAGCAATGGTTACTTATCCAGACCGACATTGAAGCAGAAAAAATCAGCTTCTCCAACCTGAATTAGGAGAAGCCCAATTCGCACCATACAACCCCTAGCCGCAATAAATACATAAACAAATGTGATTTTAAAGGGGAGGAGATACTATGGACCAAGGGAGAGCACGGTGTAGCCTTGGAGGCCGGAATTCATCAGATTTCATATTTCTTCCATTAAACTTAGTAATCTTTACGTTTTGGATGATTTGTTATTTTTCTACCATGTCTGTGTGGATATAAACTTCATGTTCTAGGGTTGTGGTTGTCATGGATATTGAAGTTTAGTAATTACATTACCGTTAATTCGAGTTATCATCTTTTGTTGTTTCTCACATTCTGTGCATAATTGCTTTATTATTTGGCCAACAATTGGGTTCTATTTACTATCTATGCTATGTATATGAAAGTCGTGTTTAGATTAGAGTAGAATTAGAGAGAGCTTGTTTATGAACCCGTGGATCGGAGAAAGATTTCGCGATTAGGATAGGAATATACCTAACAACTTGCTTAGTTGAATACCGTACTATATTCGTTCATGATAAAATCAATACTTTAAGAATATATGGTTGATATATTGTGGATAGACGAATAGTATTGTGGGAACATGCTATTTAGATAAACGACCCGGTCAACTAGCAATCGTAGATAATTTGGATTAACACGTGTAATTACGAACCCAATAGGATAGATAAACCAACCACAACCCTAGAATCTTCGTCCACTTTGATTAAAGTCCAACCACAATCTGTTGCTCCTAATTAATTTAGCTAACTACTGGTTCAATTTCTTCAAAAATAGCTTAGTAGAAAAATAATATTTTTGATTATCTTGGACATTTAATTTATTTTAGTTAGCTTAGTTAAAGCTTAATCTAAGTCTCTATGGGTTGACATCCGACTTTCGATTCACTTTATTAATTGATGGTCACTTATAATTGCGTGTACTTGGGAACCAACAAGTTTTTGGCGTCGTTATCGGGGACTTAGTTATTGATCGTTTATCTAAGTTGAGATTTCAATTGATTTCTGTTCAAGTTTTAATTTTCCTACTTAGTAATTTTTCTGGATTAGACTTTTACCTTTATTTTTAGAGGTTTTGTTTATTTTTTTATTTTTTTATAATATTTTTATTTTTATCACAATTTATTTTTTCTCTTAGTGTGTTCATAGTTCTCTCAACATGACATATGGGGATGAAATATCCGGATGTAAGGTTATAGAAGAAGACCCTTGGTTGACAGAAGACTTTTATGGCCCGTCTTTTTGGGCTTTTCATGACCTGAACTCTGAGATCTAAATTTGTATATGGGAGTAAGGGTTGGTATTAAGACAAATATTCACGATTAAGGGAATAAGCGGAACGACGTTATCTTCTAACAAAGTTGGTGAATGATTGGTCTAAGGAGAAAGTTAATCTTGCACAAGAAATTGACAAGTTTGAATTGGATTTGCACAACTTGGATGCAGATTTGAGTGCAAAGGTTGATGCGTTCAACGCCCGACAATTAAATGATGAGTTGTGTGCAACAGAAAAAAATCTTCTAGACCAAATTGAGGAGCTAAATCGAGAATACCAAGCATTAGACCATATTTTTCTTGAAGATGCCAATGTTGAGAACAGTATTCTTGAGTCATGTGAGGAAGTAGATAATATTATATTTGAATACTATAGTGTGTGTACATATAAGGATGTAAATAGTGACACAATGCAAGAATTGGGGCGTACTGGTCCTCATTCCATGCATTTTTAGACATTGTGTTTGGTTGATGATATGGAAATTGAATCATTCGAGCCTTTAGAGGAGCCAACAGACGAGGATCAAGGGTCTTACATTCTAGAGTTTATTGTGCCATAGAGAATGAATTACATACCCCATCTAAAGGGCAAGAAGTGTAGAATGCACCATTAGTTACTTTTCCCTATTACATTTGTCTCGCCAGCCCTGGAGCATAGCCAAAAGGTTGAAGCCAAATTAGGGGATCAATTCATAAGTTCGAGATGAAGACAAAAGGTGGTTCAAGTCGCACCGCGACGTTAAATCAGGCGCTTGTTGGGAGGCAACCCAACTTTACTACTTTCTCTTATTTTTATTTTTATTATATTATTTCTATAGTGTATGTTTTTATGTTATAGGATTATAAGCATAGGAAGCAAATCCATTGGATGAGTGAAAAAGCGATCTAGATGGTGAGAACTAAGTTTGGGGTGCCCACACAAAGGACCATGCCTGGGGGAAGTCTGAGTACCCTATGAGCCGCTATTGATTCGACCTTTGACCTTTCAGGGTGTTTTATGTCCACCACCGTTATTTGTTTTGCTTATTTGTGCATTGGGGACACTACACTATTTTAAGTGTGGGCTGGGAGAGGTTGGCCCTTAGGCTCTTTAGGTTGGCCTTTAGGCTCTTACATATCGGCCCATAGGCTCTTTAGGTTGGCCCTTAGGATCTTACATATCGGCCCTTAGGCTCTTTTTAGATTGGTTCAATTCGACGTCAAATATGTCTATGATTTTCCCCCATTCTGACTAAAGACTTTTAAATTTTTGTTATGCCTTGGCATGTTTTGTGTTCGTCCGACTCTTCGACGGCTTAGATAGGAACCTCTATTATAAGTCGATATGTGACGATAATTGAGTACCTCGTGAGGTTCTCTCGAAGGCTGATTTTTCGAAGCCTTTACATTGAAGGCTGATTTTTTCGAAGCCTTTTCATTGTTTGGAGCTGATATTATCAAAGATCCTTTACTTATGTCGAGGGTAGCCTGATTAACCATTTTTTTGAAGTGTTTGAAGGCCTTTAGATTTATGGCGGTAGTCGGACATCTCTGAGCCACATTAGTACAGCCGTAGCCTTTTCATATGACCGTAGTCTTTATATTAAGCCCTAGCCTTTAGTCCCCGGGTGAGATGGCCTCGACCTCTATATCAATTGTATGCCTTTTTAGGGGTCTTACAAGTTCGAATATATATAGCCTTTGCCTTCATATCGGGGTTATGCCTTTTTCAGGTCTTATAAGTTTGAGTACGCCTTGTTGAGGTCTAATATATTTGATTGCCTCATTGAGGTCTTATAGATTCGATGTTGCCTCATTGAGGTATTATAGATTTGATGTTGCCTCATTGAGGTCTTTTGAGCTCGAGTCCTTGATGGATTGATAAGTTACTTGTTAGTGACAGTCCCCGAGTGTTCGGGAGTATTTGGCCCTTGATCTGTTTCATGCAAGAATAGTAAATTTCTTCGAGGCACAAGTGTTTTGATGAACAAGGATGCTTCTTAGATTACATGATACATGCGTACATGTATTTTTCCATTGGGGGATCAACTATTTGTTGTGCCCCATTTTTCCTCCCCTTTCTGATCAGTCAGGTTTTTTGACATTATTGGGAAAACTCATTTCCTTTTGGGATAAGGGATGTGAAGGATTTAAAGAGTCTCCACCTAACAAATTAAGGTGCGCTAGGGCACCTATTAAGGGTCAAAAATTGAGTAACCACATATTGGGTAAGGGCTTAAAATTTCTCTGAGGGGAAGGTGTTAGGCACCCCTCAGAGTCCACAATTGTGGTTCTCGACCAAACAAACTTTGTGAATTAAACAAGTAGCAAATAGGCAGTCAGAGTATACACATATAAACAAATAGTGATTTGAGAATCTTCACTGTGTAAAAACACATATGTGAAGGATAAGAGAGTCCTAAGTTGTTTATCCTATAGGATCACATAAATGCAATGCCCAGTAATCACTATTTAATGAGGGTCTACACGTGGCATTAGCGCACTAATAATCATATCCTTTCTACCCTTTGTCCCACCTCTTAGCGATTATTAAGCGAGTTTTATTTAACGAACCCTAGGCGTGTTGTTACCCATCCTTTTTCTTGTGGTCCTGGAGGATTTTAGGACCTCTAGATATAGGTAGTTCTAAACAAACCCTTAATGTTTTAAAGGATAAAATTCTAGGCAACATGCAAGAACAAATAGGACTATATAATAAGTGCAGGAAGGCAGTTACGAGGCTCAAATTTACCTCACAGATAATGCACATAAGCAGAACGTCTCGAACACAAACAAGAGGCATTTTGTTAGACAGGATCCTAAATAGGATATCTAAGTTAATATTAAAGCATAGAATTACATGACACTGTTTTTACAAACATCAACAGCAAGGCCCTAATAAGTTTGCCTAGTGATTTTAAACCTGTGAATCTTTAAGCAGTAAACACAATCGAAAGAGTTCTCCAGATTTATAGGGATTGATTAACTAAGGCTTGCAAGGCGTGGGACTGTGCGTAATCAAAATTATTAAAAAAGTTCAGAAGTTGTTTTACCTAAAAACATGTTGTTCTAGGTGATCTGAGAATGCAGAGATTGTTACACGTTTTATAGAACGTAGACATGACAATTATATGTGAGGTTGTTTTATACCTTTTCATAAATCACTAGTTTAAACTAGGCGTGATTAAGCAAATGCAAACGGAATCCTAGGGCACTGTGTCTAATATGCACACACAAATGCAGAATTGTTAACACATAATTTCAAAATGCATAGAATTCCTAAGGCATGATTTTCTATATGCACAAAGATTTACAGGATGGTCGAAACATGATTTTTGAATGCGCAAGGGTAACAAATTTTATGTTAACGTCCTAGGAGCATGATCTCTAAGTGATAGGTGTAAACATAGATTAGTGACAGATGAGTTGCTGAAATAGTAGACATGCAATCCTAGGAGCATGATCTCTAAGTGATAGGTGTAAACATAGATTAGTGACAGATGAGTTGCTGAAATAGTAGACATGCAATCCTAGGAGCATGATGGCTAGTGCATGTTTTTGCATGAGTTGAATGAATATGTTGGTCCTAACACATGGATCTTGATGCAAATATGAATAATGTAAATCCTAAAGCATGTTTTATACCCAATGACATTAACAGAACTATATAATTACCCTCCCCGTTTCACTATCCATCCCCAATATATGTTTACAAATTATTACAAACCAGCTGAATAAATTACATAAATAGATAAAGGAAAAGAAGAACTTAAACTATAGGGAGCCTGAAGCATGCTCAAGTTTATCAGATCTTCCACAACCTCGAGTGCCAAGTTTATAGCCTTTCTCAAGTCCGGGTGTGTCAGAGTTCCCTAAGGACCTCAAGGATCCCGGGCAGTGCTCACACCTAGAGCTTTTTATAACCAGAACTGAATAAGTGCAGTGTGGAAGAGCCAACCCCAGTGCATCAGAGTTCAGAGGGATCTCATAGGGGTCCCAAGGCAGTCACACACTGGAAGGGAAGAGCCTAGAGACTTAAGAGTAGAGTGAGAGTGCTTGACATAGTTTTGAAAGACTTTTAGTATGAAAATAGTGTTGAAAGGACTCGGTTGAAGTTTATGAAAATATGAAGTTGTTTTAGTAGTAAAATAGTTTGAAGAAGGATAGGGAATTAAACAAATAGTAGATCAATTACAGAACAAACAGGTTCAGCAACACTCAACAACAGTCCTTCACACAGGGGTAATGGGGGTTTGGGACAGATATAGCACCCATAGTGCAGCACATAGCTAACACAAGTACAAAGATCTTTTGGAATTCAGGAATAGCTAACAGTACAGGCAGCAAGGAAAGGACTCAGAGTAGCTAATCAAAACATAGTTGAACCAGACCAGGTTATATATAGAATTAGGGGTTTATAAGATTAGGAGATAACTGATAATATTAGCATAGCATAGGACTGAATACCAAATAGTGAGGACATAGAAATACTAAACATGATTGAGCAGAGTTAAGCATAGTATCAGAACAACTTAGAGGGTTCAAGGGATTGAGAGATAACATAGTAGAGGACTTCATAATAATAGTGAGAACATTGCAATACTAAACATGATTGAGCAGGGTTGAGCATAGTATCAAAACAACTTAGGGTAACAATTGTTTTTGCATAACAGGTACATACCAGAACTAGGCAACACACGGAGAAGCATTCAAAGATAGAGTAGAGTCACATTGGGACAGACTACAAGTAGATAATACATGTTCATAAATATGTTGGTCCTAAGAGGGGTTAGGACATAACTATGATGCTAATTAAAACAAGTTAACCACATGTTAAAAAAGCAAAACAATAGACAAAAACATATTAGTAAAATGATAAACTGAAGCAGTAGAGGAAACACATTGGTTTGGGAACTTAAATGTGATGACCCAAACGGTCATCCTAAGTAATTTTAGCTATATCTGTGTTCCGAGGCTCCAAAAGCCTCCGTTGATCTCACCTTCATATGCGTGTGCAGCCCGGGTGTGTAGCCGGGAAGTCTTTATATTGAAATTGGATGAAAAATATAATTTATGATAATTAAATGAATAAAGTTGACTTTGGTCAACATTTTTGGTAAACAGACCTGCACCCGTGATGTGACGGTCCCGGAGGGTCCGTAGGAAAATATGGGACTTGGGCGTATGCCCGGAATCGAATTCCGAGGTCTCAAGCCCGAGAATTGAATTTTTAAAGGAAATTGTTTTCTGGAAATAATAAAGGAATTTGAAAATGAATTATTAAGTTAAAACCGTGTTACCAGGCCCGTATTAAGGTTCCGGAGCCTGGAACACGTTTATTATATGTTATTTGTTCTATCTGTTAAATTTGGTGTAAAACAGACTTGATTTGACGAGTTTCGGATCAAAATGAGAGATTTAGAGTTAGTAAAGTTTTGAGGATGTTCATAAAAACTTGAAATTTGGATAAGAATGTGATTTTATGCTACCGAGATCCGAATGCAATTCCGAGGCCGGGAATAGTTCTGTTACATTATTTATGTCTTGTCTGCAAAATTTGAAGTCGTTCCGAGTTGTGTGCGTCAGTTCGGCGCATCGTTATAGAATTTTAGAATTTCAAGTTCTTAAGTTTTGAATTCAGGGGTTTTGGAGGGTGATTTTTAGTTTTAACATTGTGTTGAGTGTTTAGTGGGCTCGATCAAGTCCGTTTAATGATTTGGGACTTGTAGGTATATTTGGACGGGGGCTCGGGTGGGCCCAGGTGCCTCCCGGACCCGGCACGAGGCTAGAAACCAGCAAAAATCACTGCTGGTGCACAGCAGCTGGTGTGACCACAGGTGCGGTTCACCAGCCGCAGGTGCGGGACCGCACCCGCGGTCCAGGCCATCGCAGGGGCGATCAAAACTCTGCAGGAGCGGGACCGCTGGTGCCGCTCCCAACTCCGCAGGTGCGAGCCCTGGGTCCCAGGCCCTTCTTCCGCAGGGGCGATCAATTTCTCGCAAGTGTGAGACCGCACTTGCGGTCCTAAGGTCGCAGGTGCGGCAACCCCTGTTGGCAGCCCTTTTAAATGTCCAAAAATTTAGGGTTTTCTTCATTTTATATCCATCTTCAACCTCCATTAGAGAGCATCCAAGCTTGGGCAACACCTCCCTCGCCCACCCACTGCAAGAGGTAAGTTAAACCCCATAAACTTCTAGTTTTAACATTAATTCCTAGTTAAATTCACTACCAAATCATCTAAAAATCATTGAATTACGTAGTAATTTTAGGGTTCTTGAGGATTTTGGGATTTTCCATGTTAGGCCATGAATTCTTGTATAAATTACATAACTTCGATCCTTAGACTCCAGGTAATTGATTCCTTCATGAATTTTCAAAAAACCGATCGTGTGGGCCCGGGGTTGAATTTTAGTATTCTTGGAAGAATAGTGTGAAATTTATAATTAGGCTTGGGAATTGGTTTATTGAGTATTTATTGATGTTAATAAATCCATTATGTCTAGATATTACCGATTCAGAGTTGGATTCGTGAGGGAAGGCTGTGATTGAGGCTTGACTTGCATTTCTGGAGCCGAGGTAAGTGTTTGGCCTAACCTCAGCTTGAGGGATTAGGTATAGAGTCTTATTTGCTATGCGTAATTCATGTCCAACGTATAGGCGTGGTGACAAGTGCCTATATGTTGCGGTTAAGCATGCCCGTGAGTCAATTGTGATGAAACTTACTGTGTTCTTAATATTCCCCGCACTATGAGTAATTGGTGAATTAGTAGAGATACCTTGATGTTGTTTAATGACGTGGGGAGTTATTGAGTTATTTGTTTCAGTTGAGGCTTACACTGTGAAATTGTATTTCTGATGCGAGGTTGGTTATAGCTGAGACCCTTGTCAGGCATTTGTTGAGTTTGTAATTGATGATTTCTCCTTGCCGGGACTATAGGATTTTATTGAGCCTTTCCATGCACTTGAGACTTCTTAATGTTGACTTTCACTTTATATTGTTGCTTTGTTTGTTACTTATCGCACGAGGGGACATTCTGTGCCGAGTGATCGTGAGGTTATGCACGAGGGGACATTCCATACCGAGTGTTATTATATATGCACGAGGGGACATTTCGTGCCGAGTGTTATTATATATGCACGAGGGGACATTCCGTGCCGAGTGTTATTATATACGCACGAGGGGACATTCCGTGCCGAGTGATTGTGAGGTGATGCACGAGGGGACATTCTGTGCCGAGTGTTATTATATACGCACGAGGGGACATTCCGTGCTGAGTGATTGTGAGGTATGAACGAGGGGACATGCCGTCCCTTTTACTGTTCATTATCTGTTTTGAGAAGTTAAATTCCTGCTTCTACTTTTACATTTCAGTTATTACCCTGTTCTACCGTGCTAGCATTTTGTTGCCCCTTTTTCCCCCCAGCATGTTCTCCCCGTATCTGTCTTACTTCCTTATTTCCGTCGATATTCTCCTGTTATTATATAGAATTGCACAGGTACATATATTATTGTCGGTCCTAGACTCGTCACTACTTCACCGAGGTTAGGCTCGACACTTACTCAGTGCATGGGGTCGGTTGTACTGATGCTACACCTGCACTTCTTTATGTTGTGCAGACTATGCAGCCGGACTCGGTGATCACTGATGGTCTGAGCATCTCAGCAGTTCATACAGGAGACATCAAGGTAGACCCGCAGACGTTCGTCGTCTTTGGCGTCACCTTCTACTCTTCACTTTCAGCTCTGTCTTACTTTATATTTCAAAGACAGTCCTACGTACTTATTTTCAGACCTTTGTTTTTAGTAAGCTCTTAGACAGTTCGTGAGCAGTTCTGGGATTTGTATATGGGTTTTATTTCGAAATTGCTATGTTATTTTTGGCTATTTGTTAACCTTCATATTGTTGACCATCAATGCTTTAGTTATCTTATCTGTGTTAGTTGTTAATGAATTTTATCTAGTTCAAATGTTGGCTTGTCTAGCGGGTTTAACGTTAGACGCAGTCATGGCCCGAAGGTGGGATTTCGGGTCGTGACATTAAATTTAAATTAGAACATACTAGTTAAAGAGAATAGACACAAAGTGAAGAACAGGAGAGTGTAATAATTAGCCTTGGCTTACAGCCGTCTAATTTCAGTAACAATAGCAAGTAACACGAGCAGAAAGTTTAGGTGTGAGAGAGTTTTGAACTAATGTTCATGTCTAGTAGCCTAATGAGAGAGCATATATATAGTAGTTTGAAAGCTAGGTAAAATATGCAAGAATCAATTTGCTCAGTAATTAAAGAACTCATAATCAATCAAAATAAAATCAGTCCAAGTCTTCCCTTAATTAAAGAAATCACTTCAAACGGTAAAGGACATGAAACCAGTTAAGGAAAGAAATCGTATATAGCTGGAGTATAACAATCAAGGAAATAATTCAAACACAGTTGGTATAGAGTAAGCAATTAGGGATAGATACATAAGGTCTAATTAAGGAAACAAGTTGTATGAGTCACATAATAATATAGTCAAACACACAATAAGGTAAGAAAATAACTTCAAGGTTGTAAAAGAATAAAAAAGGTAACCGGAAATCACTGAGGAGTACCAACACAGTAAATCAAGGATTCAAATAAAAATAGTATTGATTAAGGGAAATTAATATAAATTTGTGTGAATAAACAAAGTAAATGTAGTATATGCAGGAAGAAGCAAATCAGAAACCCTAAAAAGCACAATAGGGTAAAAAAAATCAGAGAGACTCGAAACATATTCATGGGAAACAGACATACAGCCCAATCGAATGAACAAATCAGCAAAACAAACTCAGAACCCAAGACCAACGCCAAAAATTAGGAGTTTTCAACATAATTGACTAGGGTTAAAGGAAGTCCAACAAAATCGATTAAACACATAAGAATCAAGGACTAATACTTAAAATATCAACGAAAATTATTTTTTGAAGAAAGGTTTTAGAAACCCTGATCATGAAGATGAAGAGATGCTTCGAAAAATCAGAAATATTCCCATAGGAAATAGTAAAGCAAATCAAAATACTCTTAGATCTGTTACAGATCTAAAGAGTCAAGAGATAAAATTGGGGTTTTGAGAGAGATAACCCAGAGATAGATAGAATCCGGCTTAGGAGCCATAAATTTAGTAATAAAATACGGCGATCTTACTCGATCGGGACGTGGTGGCCTGAGAACGGCGAGAACGGGCCATGAGGTGTGAGTGAACAGCCATTGGTCCCTTCAGGACCTCAGAACATCAAGAGTTCCGGTCATGGAAATGAGCCATCAGGGCTAGGGGTGGTGATGAACCACCATAATCAACAGCGAGCAAGCAACGACGGGTGAGAGTTATGGTTAGGGCAGAGGGAGCTCGAGAGAAAATAAGAGGAGTGTGACAGCAGGTGAGGATGAGAGAATGAGGGGGTGGGGGGGTCTTTAGGTTAAATTAGGAAAGATTAAATCTGGGCCGTTGATGAAAATTGATCAATGGCCAAGATCTAACCAGAATTGGGTCGGGTAAATTTTGGGATTGGGCTTGGGTCTGTTGGGCCACGTATAATTAGGTGTTTGGGCTAGTTTAATCTTGGCTAAAAATAGAATAGGCTATTTGTTAAATACCCAATCCAAATTAGTTAAAATAATTTATAAAATAGCTAATAATTAAAAAATGAATATCATGCATAGAAATAGCTTAAAATGATTATTTAGCATCTTAAAATACGAAGGACTAATTTCTCGTAAAAATAGTATAAAATTATATGCATGGGCTATAATTGCAAAGTTATTGCAATTATAGCCAAAAGATGCCAATTCGGCTATTTATGGAATAATTTGGTCTTAATAGGACCATAAATAATAAATTAAATTAGGAAACTCATTTGAAATCATTTGTGATGCAATTTTGTTATTATTTATTTGGAATAAAATGCTAGACAAATTAATAAAAATGTAGAAAAATTATGGTAAAATACCAATTGCTATTAATGCATGATTTTGAAGGTATATATGCAATAAAAAATATTTTGAGAAAAAATGGGTATCAACAGCTACCCCTCTTTACCCCGGAAGGATGAAAGAGTTGTCGGGTAAAGATATGATGGAAAATTTTGATCAAGCGAAACGTTTTGAGAGATTTAGGTCGCACTCTGACTTCTAAGCTGCCTACATATCCCTGGTTTTAAAGGAATCAGGTCGTATGTAGTTCCAGATTCATCGGCGATATATACCGGTGAAGTCGTTCCAAGAACAGACGCAATATCTAGGAAGAGGCGAATGAACGGTTTACAGGGAGATCAAGTTTGATATGGTTGAGAGAATCGGAGCGGGATCGCTCCTGCTGGGATAGTTGTTGCTTTCCGGGTTTCCTGCTAACAATAATACTACAAGCATATATTGTGCATAAAATTAAACATGATGCAAATTCCCTTTGGACTATGATAGTTGTCTTCGAACGGTTAGGGATGGCGTCCTCAGACCATGACATCCGGGGCCATGAATTATTTCGATGAGAGATTCGCAGGCCATGAAATGATGTTCTCGGGGCATGAAAATGGTGCCTCCGAACTATGACACCTTTGAATAATGATATGCAAAATTTGAGAGAGATCCTCAGGCCATGACATGGTGTCTTCAAGCTATGAGGATGATGCTGTTAGACTATGATGCCTTTGGACAAGTTGGCGATATTTCAGCCCATGAAATGCAATAACAGGATGTCGACAAGAATAAGCTTAGTCTTGCGAATTGGAGGCAGATCTTAGCCTGAAAAAGGAAAAAAAGTAGATAATGCTTGAGAGACAACGCTTAGTCTCAGTGAAAAGTAAATTGGAGGCAGATCTTAGCCTCATGCAAGTATAGAGACAAATTTTAGTCTCATGAAAATGAAGGCAGAGAGTAGCCTTATGCAGATGTAAAGGAAGTGCTTAGCCTTATGAAAGATGAAGACAGAGCTTAGTCTCATGCAGGGGGAGGCAGAGATTAGCCTTATGCAAATGGAGGCTGATCATAGCCTCATGCAAGATGAAGGAAGAGATTAGGCTTTTGCGGAGGAAGGCAGAGATTAGCCTTATGCAGAGGAAGGCAAATATTAGCCTTATGTGAGATGAAGGCAGAGATTAGCCTTATGCAAGATGAAGGCAGGGATTAGCCTTATGCATAGAAAGGCAGAGATTAGCCTTATGCAAGGAAGGAAGATATTAGCCTTATGCAAAGGAAGGCAGAGATCAGCCTTATGCAGAGGAAAGGCAGAGATTAACCTTATACAAGGAAGGCGAAGATTAGCCTTAAGCAAGATTGAGGTACAGCCTAACCTCATGCAAAATGCGGGACAAAGCTTATACCTATGCAAGATGAAGGCAGAGCTTAGCCTTATGCAGAGAAAAAAAAAAAGCAAATGGTAGCAGAGATTCTTAGCTGGTAGCAGATTTTGACATTGCGATAGTTGTGAGAATTGTGACTACGAAGCATGTTTATTGTTTGTGCTGATAGCAAAGTTGGCAGTTCCAACATGTTTATTCTTTGTTCCTGCATTCAAAAAAAAATTGTGAGTTATGTGGATGGGGAGGTTGATTCGTGAAAAATATGTTTTAAGAAATTTAGATGAACCGATGATCGCGACAAGGCCCGAGACATTGCAACCTCTCATGCTACGGAATTTTGAGGGTCCTCCTCAAAATTTTGCCCCAGTAAGATGAATTGACGCCTCTAACTGTTGCACATGCTGCGATCGGCTAAACTTGCTTAGGAATTTTAAGGGTCCTCCTAAAAATTCTGCCCCAATTTCTGTATGCAGGGGGGGTGAATAAGATTTTATTGAATTGTGACTGAACCCATATGGCTACCTACGTATCCCCTCTTAAACGGGAATCAGGTCAGGAGTAGTTCAATTTACATCATTTGAGGAAAGCATAAAGGATTACACATAGTATCGTTTGACTGCATCTGAATTGATCGGTTTTGGCCAGACTTCTCCATCCATTTCTGCAAGTATGAGAGCTCCTCCTATCGTACTCTGTGAACCATGTATGGACCTTACTAGTTGGGAGAGAATTTCCTTTTGGCTTCATCTTGATGTGGAAAGATCTTCTTTCACACCAGCTGCCCCGGTGTGAACTATCTCGGCTTGACTCTTTTGTTGAAGGCTCTGGACATCCTGTTCTGATAAAGTTTTCTGTGACATACCGCATTCATTCTCTTCCCGTCTATGAGGGCTAGTTTCTCGTAACGGCTCCTTAACAATTCTACATTGTTGAACTCAGCTTCTTGTATGATTCTCAAGGAAGGAATCTCCACTTCAGCATGAATAACAACTTCCGTAACATAAACCAGTAAGTAAGGAGTTGCCCAGTTGATGTACGGACTATGGTGCGGTATCCTAGTAAGGCAAATGATAGCATTTCGTGCCACTGTTTGTTTTTATCTATCATCTTTCTTAATATCTTCTTGATGTTTTTGTTGGCGGCTTCTACAGCTCCATTCATCTAAGGTCTATAGGTTGTGGAATTCTTGCGCTTGCTTTTGAATGTCTCACACATGGCTTTCATCAGATCACTGTTGAGATTGGAGTCGTTGTCGATGATGATTGACCTTGGAACTCCGAATCGACAAACAATACGGTCGCGGACAAAGTCTGCCATGACTTTTTTAGTCATTGCACTATAAGATGCTGCTTCGACCCATTTGGTGAAGTAATCAATATCTACCAGGATGAACCTGTGACCATTTGAGGTGGTAGGCTCGATCGGACCGATGACGTCCATTCCCTAGGCGGCGAATGGCCAAGGTGAGCTCGTTGCATTGAGCTTATTTGGGGGTACCTTTATCATATCTGGATGTACCTGACATTGATAGGATTTTCGAACATACTGGATGCAGTCTGTTTTCATGGTCATTCAGAAATAATCGGCCTTGAGTATCTTCTTTGAGTAGTTTGGATGCTTCCTTTGCATCGACAGATCTCAGTAATGCCAAATCGGGAGTTCTTCTGTATAGGGTTCCTCCAATGTGAAAGAAACTATTGGACAATCTTCAAAGCGTGCATTTCGGACATGATTTGCATTCCCCGGGTACTCTCCCTTTACCAAGTACTCTTTGATGTCGTTGAACCATGGTTTTCTGTTTGCTTCTTCTTCAACATGGGCACAATATGTCGGCTAGCTATGAATCTTTACTGGAATAGGATCAATGAAGTTCTTATCTGGATGTTGTATCATGGATGATAGAGTGGTCAGTGCATCGACAAACTCGTTCTGAATTCTGGGGACGTGCCGAAATTCTATCTTTGTGAACCTCTTTCTCAATTCCTGCACATGGTGCAGATATAGAAATATCTTGGAATTCTTGGTAGCCCATTCTCCTTGCACTTGGTCTATAAGAAATTCTGAGTCACCAATTACCAGCAGCTCCTGAATATTCATGTCAATGGCTATGTTGAGCCCTAAGATGCAGGCTTCGTATTCCGCCATATTTCTTGTGTAGTGAAATCCGAGTTTGGCAGATACCGGGTAATGTTGACTAGTTTCTGATACCACGACTTCTCCAATACCGACTCCTTTGAAATTCACTGCTCCGTCGAAGAACATTCTCCATCCATAATAGGATTCTGCAATGTCTTCTCCTATGAATGACACTTCTTGATTGGGAAAATACCTCTTCAGGGGCTCGTATTCTCCTTCCACGGAGTTCTCAACAAGATGATCTGCCAGTGCCTGCCCTTTGATCGCTTTCTGAGTCACATAGACGATGTCGAACTCACTCAGCAGGATTTTCCACTTGGACAGCTTGTCGATTGGCATGGGTTTCTGAAGATATACTTCAAGGGATCCATCCTTTATATGAGATATGTTGTGTTGGCACAAAAGTAGTGCCTCAGCATCTGGGCTACCCAGGATAGAGCACAACAGGTACGTTCCAGTAAAGAATATCGTGCCTCGTATGGAGTGAACTCCTTACTCAGATAATATATATCCTGCTCTTTTCTCCCTATCTCGTCGTGCTGCCCCAGGACGCAGTCGAAAGCTCAATCTAGTACTGCGAGGTAGAGTAGCAAGGGTCTACTTTGCTCTGGCAGCACCAAGACTAGCGGTGTTGAAACGTACCCCTTAATTCTGTCGAAGGCCTTTTGACAATCCTCGGTCCATTTGGTCGCAGCGTCCTTCTTCAACATCTTGAAGATTGGTTCACATATGACTGTGGACTGGGCTATGAATCGGCCGATGTAGTTTAGCCATCCCAAAAAACTCATCACGTCTTTCTTGTTCTTTGGTAGTGGTAACTCTTGGATGGCTTTGACCTTTGATGGATCCAATTCTATTCCTCGGCGGCTGATGATGAATCCTAGTAATTTTCCTATAGGAACCTCGAATGCACACTTTGCGGGGTTTAACTTCAAGTTGTATTTCCGCAATATGTTGAAGAACTTCCTCAAATCTGCTATATGGTCGGTGGATTTCTTGGACTTGATTATGACTTCATCCACGTATACCTCGATCTATTTATGTATCATGTCATGGAATATAATAGTCATAGCCCTCATGTAAGTGGCCCCAACATTCTTTTAGACAGAATGGCATCATCTTGTAGCAGTATACTTCCCACGGCATAATGAAAGCTGTTTTCTCAGCGTCTTCCTCGTCCATCCATATCTGATGGTAACTGGAGAAGCAATCTACGAACGACTGATGTTCGTGTTTGGCACAATTAACGATCAGGATGTGTATGTTTGGAAGAGAGAAATCATCTTTTGGACTGGCCCGGTTGAGATCCCGGTAGTCGACACAAACCTTAACCCTTCCATCTTTCTTGGGTAATTGCACGATGTTGGCTAACAAGGTTGGGCATTCAACCACCCTGAGGACCTTGGCGTTGATTTTCTTGGTAACCTCCTCTTTGTTTTTAAGACTCATGTCAGGCTTGAACTTTCTGAGCTTCTACTTTACCGGTGGGCACATTGGATTGGTTGGAACCTTACGAGCCACAAAGGAGGTGCTTAGACCAGTCATGTTGTCGTACGACCATGCAAATATGTCTTCATCCTCTTTCAAGAATTGTGTGTATTCTTCTTTCTTTGATGGTGACAAGTGGATACTGATGCGAGTTTCTTTGATAGTTTCTGAATCTCCCAGGTTGACTACCTCAATTTTGTCCAGATTAGACTTAGGCATGTTCTCAAAATCCTCAACTTCTATGACAATTTTATCGAGTATGACTTCCTCTTCTTCTGAATCACTGTCCTTTTGTTACATCATCTTATTGCATGTCACAGTCATTGATTCATCAAGACAAGAAATAGTAATGATGTATAGGTAAAATTAATGAGAGAAAAATGACAATAATAAATACTGATTCAATGAAACATAAAAGCAATTTTTGATAATCTAAACGAATGTTTTGGAACATTAGAGATTTTATTGGAAAACAGAAATGCGAAAAGGAAATCATTAACAAAATGAAATAAATAATGCTTGTCCAACCTTGCTACCCCGGGACTCGTCGGGCCCTGGATGTTCTGACAGACCAATTCCCGAGGAATGATCCTTTTCTCACGGCTTGGATGGAAGGGACTTCCTCCTCCTCCTCCTCCTCCTCGACAATAACACAACAATCCATATCTTCATCTTCCAGGAATATATTCTTCAAGGCTGCTAGTGCTTCTTCTTCTTCTGACCCCCATATGATATCGGATTGTTGGAAAGTCTGCTCCATATGCGGTATAGGTGTTTCCAATGGGTAGTAGGGACTGCACCATAGTGGCGACCAGTTCTTGTATTCTTGCCATGTGTATTTGTATCCCAGACCAAAAGTGGTGCCATGGTGCTACGGCTGTATTGGTTTGGAAATCCCTTGAAGATTCTTGTTGAGTCCTTTTCCATGCTCGTACCCGCTCCAATTCAATATGCTTTCGATCATGTTGCCCCACAATTTGTCCTTGTCTATTGCGTTGACTCGCTCGATGTGGTGATAGGTTTCTCCACCTAGCCTTCTTCTACCCTCAATCACCGGGATGGTCTGGCGGTTGTAGATAGGGTTGCTTTCATCTCCATGGATAATTACTTCCTGGTGATTCCACTCAAATTTCACTGCCTGGTGCAATGTTGATGGCACAGACCTAGCAGCATGTATCCATGGTCGTCCTAATAACAGATTATTGGACACAAATATATCTATCACCTAAAATTCGACCTCAAACCATGTAGGTCCCATCTGTAGACAAAGACTGATTTCTCCAATGGTGGACCTCTAAGAGCCGTCGAAAGCCTTTACATTCATGGACCCTTCTCATATCTCGTACAATCCCTTGCCTAATCTCTTCAGTGTTGTCAGTGGGAAAATGTCTAGGTTGGATTCTCTATCGATTAGAACCTCGATAATGAAATAATCTGCATACTACACAGTGATGTGCAGTGCCTTGTTATGACTTAGCCCTTCAGGTGGTAGTTCATCCTCGTGGAAACTGATTTTGTGACTTTCCAGTACTTTCCCTACAATGTTGGACATTTCTGCACTAGTGATGATATTAGTCATATATACTTCGTTCAACACTTTCATCAACGCATTCCTATATGTTTCAAAATTCTGCAGCAATGATAGAATGTATATCTGGGTTGGAGTTTTGTTCAGTTGGTATATGATTGAATATTCTTTGGCTTCCACCTTTCTCCAAAGATCATCTGGACCTTTTTCAATGATGGGCGGTCAGTTGGAAGCATGTTTGCTAGACTCTTCCAAGTGTTCAGGTGTATAGACCCTGCCGGTCCTAGTCATCCCCTGTGCGACACCAGCTTCTTCTATCTTGAACTTTCCTTTCCTTCTTGCTTCAGCTACGTAATCCCAAGGTACAACATTGGTGTTGAAATGTGGCGTGGTTGACATTGTCATTGTGATTGGTGTGGCTACCTTTACTTCAAATGGGACAAGTACAGTGGCAGGTGGCATTACTTAAACCTCAAACGGCATAAATGCATGGGCGGGAGGTGTTGATTCAAAATCGAGTTGAACTGACGCAGATACTTCACATCTCCAGATGGCTCAATCTAGACTATGATGGGATTGAGTGTGACGCTGGCTTCTTTGGGTATTCACCCTCTTTGATCAACCCGATTGACCCCTCTAGGTCCTATTCTTCCTCTATTTCTATCACGTTAATGCCTCCACCACTGTGGTCTGGGACCGGATTATTACGGACATTGGGAGTAGTTTCCTTATCCTGGATGACCCTTTTATCAATCAGAGACTACATCTTATCCTTCAGTGAGCGACATCCATCAATGGTGTGCCCTTTCATGCCGGAATGGTATGCACGAGTTTTATTTGGATTGACCCACTGGGATGGATTTTCTGAAGTTACAGCAGGGATAGGAATGGCATAACCAGTAGCTTTCAGCCTTTCTTACAGCTGGTCAATAGGTTCAGCAATGTCGGTGTATTATTTAGGTGGTATGCGGTCGAAGTTTGGTCGAGGTCTTGAAACATTTTAGCGAGCTGGAGGTGACCGGTATTGAGAAGGTTGGAAGTTGTATGTATGATAAATCGTGGCTGGTTGGGAATATCTAGGAGAGGTGGGTTGATATGTAGGCGGAGGAGATGGCTGACATGTTAGTGAAGGTGGTGGCTGATATGTGGGTAGGGGTGCTTGGTATGTAAGTGGGGAGGTTCGATATGTCAATGGGGATTTAGGTCTCTGTGCAACCATTACAACTCCTACATCTTTCTTCTTGGATATGCCGCTAGATTGCAGTGCCTTGATCGTAGCTTGTAGTGCTTCAAAGTTGGTAACCATTCCGCTCTAAATCCCTTCTTCAATTCTTTCCCCTAACTTGATGATGTCAGAGAATTTGTTGTTTTCAATCACCATCAGCCTCTCATAATATTATGGGTCTTGTGCCCGGATGAAGAATTTGTTCCTTTGTTCTTCATCTAGGGCAGGCCTGACCTTGGCTGCTTCAGGCCTCCAGCAAGTGGCTTAGTCGCGAAAAGTTTTAGTGGGCTTTTTCTTAAGATTCTGGATGTAAAACACGTCTGGTGAATTTTCCGTATTGAACTTGAATCGGTCCATGAAATCTGATGCCATGTTCACCCAGTTGGACCACTTCTTAGGGTCTTAGCAGATGTACCAAGACAAAGCATCTCCAGTGAGTCTCCTCATGAATAATTTCATACAAATCTTCTCGTCTCTTCCTACTCTAACCAATTTATCACAATAGGTTCTCAGATTGACTCTGGGGTCACCTGTACCATCGAACAACTCGAACTTAGGAGGTTTGTAACCCTCTAGAAATTCCAGATCTGGATGTATGCAGAAATCTTCATAGTTCAATCCTTCCACTCCCCTACTTTTTTCAACGCCTTGAACTCGGCTAGTCAGTTTCTTGAGTTCTTCGGCCAAGTTCTTAATAAGCATATCCTTCTCATTGGATTCAAGTGTGTAAGAAATGGGTTGGGTGAAGTGAGGCAGAGTCTCCACTTATATGGGGTTGTTATGATGGCCTGGCGCCTGAGCATAGAGGTGGTCATTTGTGGAGATTTGTGGTTCAGGGATGATCAATGGGGTGTTTCTTGGAGTATGGAAAGTGTTGTGTTGGTGTTGTGGTGGAATAGTTTTATTTTTTGGTGGAGTTGTATGGTGGTGAGTTATGGGATGATTCTATTTGTTTGGGGTGTTCTTAGGAGGTATGGGGTTGTAGTGTTTGGATGATAGACATCTGTAACACTAAGTGAGAAGGATAGATTTTCCAAGTTCCATACATGCTCAAGCTCCCCTTGGAGCTTCAACAACCTTTGCTCGAGTGGTGACAAAGCGTCGTTCTGGACTTGAGTACCTTGACTGTCAGAATCTTATGTTCGTTCAGCTAGCATTGTGTTTTCCTTTCTGATATTGCTCAAATATTCCATTTTGCCTCTGCCTTTTCTTTTTCCCTTAGGTGGACTAGGAGAAGGAGAAGGTGGAGGGCCCCTGGATCTTGTGTGGTATGATGATGATGCCAGAATGCATGAACCAACCTTTGGGGAGGGGAGTAATCAAAAGAAAGAAAACAAAAACAAAAACAAAAGGCAGCCAAGTCAGTGAGGATCATAAGAAAATATTTGCAGTATTTAATCATATATTGCAGAAATGTAAGTGTGTGTCCTAATTTTGGGAGCCTCATTGTGCCCGAGGTAGGCCTAGCGACATGTTTATTTGGAGAACTTAGATGCCAAAATGCCTCATTTCATTAATGTGAAAATAGATGAATCCAAAACGACACTAAAATAATAAGCAGGAAATAAAGTTACTAATGGCACTCAGCCTTATTACATTGATAAAAGCAGAAGATAAACCTAGCCTACTTGGTCCTAGAAGAACCTTCCCCAGAATCGATATCCTTGATCCCATCGAACAAGTTCCCTAGCTTACGCAGTCCCAACAACAGGTATGCTCTGGCCAGGTGACCTCGTTCATTCCCATCGGCTTTTTGGTAGTCTTCAACCCTCTTGATGATTTTGCCTTCCGGCTCCACTATGCCACGCTCCAAGTATTCCAGCTTCTTGTTGGAAAGAATAGCCATATCTTTCCATACTTAGATCAACCTTTTGTTAGTTTCATGTATCTCCCGGTGCTAGTTTTCAGAGTCCTAGATCCTCTTACGCAACCGGTTGTACTTAACCTGAGCCTCAGCATTCTCGTCTATGATTCTGTTGCCTCGGCTGATTCCTGGCCTCACTAACCTATCCAAGTCGTCTTCCAAACACGCCGGGTAGAAAGGTGCACATCCTGCGTGGTACCTGTATGGTTCAATTGTGTTCTTCTCCATTATGATTTTACAGTGCCACATGTGTTGGACCTTGGCACTTAAAGGGGATGTCGTCATCCTGGAAGTGAGCTCTAAAATGGCTCATTTTATCAACCCTCGGCACAACTTGTTTACTCCCTACTTGTCTCATGACTTAGAGAGGAATGCATGGATATAAACCTCTCAACACGATCAGCACTAGGTGGGGGTGCATCCCTTGACCTGGTGACGAATTCGTCTGTTGAGAACCACTCAAACATCCATTGTACCTGATCCTCAGTTAGGTTGTCAAAGAACTCTATGATACGCTCAAATTACACCTTAAAATATTGTAAAGCGATCGATGTCAAATATAGTAACCAAACTATGTTGGGGTCGAATCCTACAGAGAACAATATGGAGGCAATTAGGAATGTAAGAGAATTATAACTTATCGCGCAACGCCAAACAGATAGATTTTGGTTTTGAAAATGTTTATAACTTAGTGCGAAAATATAAACTAACCTAGAAAGCAAGTAAAATGATCAATGGCAACAAATATGAATGCATCGTGTATTACACTCAAGTAACGATCCAATGTATTTCACGATTTTACAAATATGAGTGAGTTTATGTTAATTCGCCACGGATAATAATTCTTAATTAGATTTTTGCAAAGATAACAAGACTTCCTAATTGAATTGTTCCTAACCCAATTAAGAGATTAGGCACACCCGGATATGGATACAAGTAGTTCAATCATATCCCTAGGTAGAATCTATAAAATGAGGGTTAAAGCCTCAACTTCTTGTTAATTAATCTTTCCCAACTCCAAATTATCTTTTCCAAAAGTAATTTTGAGTTAATAGGTGAGTCCTAGGATTAGCTAATCCCTTTGGAAACATTAAAGAACAAGAATAGTTAAAATAACAACAACTCACTTCATAAATACATAAAAATCATTCAATACATAAGCACAACAAGGTATTTAATCCACACTTTAAATATGAAAATTTTCATAAACAAGATTCAAGTGTTGGAAATAAATACTACACACTTAAATATTCAATACAAATCAAGGAAATGAAGAAACAAACATAAATGGGTAAGAAAACCTTAACCACAAGATTGAAATCTTCAAAACCCAAGTGTGTGTGCAACCCTAGCTTCCACAAATGTGTTCTCTCTTCTTCTCTACTGAAAATAGGCTTAAACAATGCCAAAGATCAAGAAAATATCTCCCAGGTCGAGTATAAAAGAGGTTTGGGGATTACAACGTGAAACTCCAAAATTGCCCAGGACTGCCCAAAAAATACACTGTGCATTCGCACAAGTACACACGTGATCGCACTGAGTCACATTCCAAAGGTATGCAATCGCATAACATATTTTGCGTTCGCATAGAGTACTTTGACCACATGCTGACCAGTCCCTCTTTCCCTATGCGTTTGCACTGCCATACATGCGTTCGCACAACATCATTCACTTGGACCTATGCGATCGCATACAAACACTTGCGATCGCATAGAGTAAAAACTGGGCAGTTTTCCTTTCTTCCAATTTCAACACTTTTAGACTTGTTTTTGCGCAATTTCTTCACAATCAACTCTAAATCATTTGACACCTGAAATATACCAATAAAGATCAATAAATGCCTTAGTTTCTCAATAATATTACACAAAATATTAAGTATTAAGAGGAAATAAGTTGGTAACATACCAACTTATCAGTCTACCCACTCCTTTGCAGTCTCTCACTGAGCAAATCTGTCGGGAATATATGTGATTCGCTTGGGATGATGGAAAGAAATATGATCGTTCCACGCCCTTCGCGGATATTCTTGACAGTACTGGCCCTTTTGAAGATGTTCTAAGAGCCATAGTTGCAGCAACAGGTTGCAACCATCAAAATACTTAGCTCCTCTTTGACAACGTTCTAAGGCTCGGTAAATATTAGATATGATCATAGGGACAATGATGAAGGCTTGCCTGTCAATCCCCTCCATCAAGGACTTGGTTACCATGGCTAACCTAGTGTGAATCCTTTCCCTCTTGGTTGGAAACACGATCAGTCCCAGAAAATATACAATGAACACGAATACCCTACGGTGGATATGTCCTAAAGAAGTGATGGAAAAGTCATCATGATAGGTACAATATGACTTGTTGTGACCGTATCTTTCATATAAATACTCAAAGGGTATGTATGACTGTTTCATACACTCTAACTCAGCATTCTTCTTTAATCCCATCATTTTCAGAAAGCATCTACCTGTGTGGTTCTCAGGCACCAACAACCCAGGGGTCTCCCAAACTAACCCAACTAGTCCTCCTATCTATTATAACAATGGTGTCATCTTAATATTCCAAAAGCGGAATACAACTCTTTCATTATCCCAAAATAAGGTGGCAGCCTCAATCAACATGTTGTTTCATTGGATGTACAGAAGTGAGGGTAGATTGCCCAGGTATTTCTTGACGTCTTTCTTATCACTAGAGGGAAGATCCTCCCACTAGTTCAGGAGAATTGGACAGATATTGCTAACCATACCGAATCTGGGGACCTCGTGCCTCATTTTCTGCAAGACAAAAATAGTTATGCCCTTACCCCCGCCAGACTCGACTATTTATACATTTATGATTAGCATACATGCATTTAGTTCTCCAAATAAATGCACAGAACGTGATTGCGTCCGTTGGGATTATGAACCCGGTGGACTTCGGACAAGGCTGTCTTAAAGGGTTATTATGTGGATGACATGTTAACCCGGCTATGTTTGACCATGATGCATGCATAGTATAATAGAGTAAGGTTTTCTATGGGGTTTTAGACCAGTACTCTTGAGCGGACAACCCAAGGGGGAAGGCACGGAACCATCGACTGCACCGCTGATCGACTGGTTTTATCGCAAATAAGCCTTTCCGAATTCAAGGGTGATAAGAAATAGGAAGAGCGCAACCACTCATCAAGCGTTGCTATAGGATTTGTATTGACACGAGTGGAATATGGCGTTAAGTATGATTATGTAGCAATAAATAAGCAACAAAAGCATTTTTTTCATGTATTTGCACGTTAAGAAAATTATAAATACAACAATTATAATTTAAAGTGGTTACAAAGGAAACAAAGAAACATGTCAGTTTTGTTTTGAAGAAATAAGTACTTGAAATAAGTAAATAATTAATTGCAAATAAAGGGGAAAGGGAAACGGTGCAGGTATTAACAAAGTAAATATACAAAGTCAGAAAGCATTTTGAAATGGTAAATCCTAAAATCCCCAGCTGAGTCGCCATGTTGTCGCGCCCCTTTTTCCTCCCCTTTCGGATCAGTCAGGGTTTTTGACATTATTAGGACAACTCATTTCCTTTTGGGATAAGGGATGTGAAGGATTTGAAGAGTCGCCACCTAACAAATTATGGTGCGTTACGGAACCTATTAGGGGTCAAAAATTGAGTAACCAGATATTGGGTAAGGGCTTGAAATTACTCCAAGGGGAAGGTGTTAGGCACCCCTCAGAGTCCACAATTGTGGTTCCCGGCTGAACGAACTTTGTTAATTAAACAAGTAGCAAATAGGCAGTCAGAGTATACACCTATACACAAATGGTGATGTGAGAAGATTCACAGTCTAAGCACACATATGTGAAGGATAGGAGAGTCCTAAGTTGTTTATCCTATAGGATCACATAAATGCAATGCTCTATAATCACTCCTCAATGAGGGGCTACACGTGGAATTAGCGCAATGGTCATCACATCCTTTCTACCCTTTGTCCCACCGCTTAGCGAGTATTAAGCGGGTTTTATTGAACGAACCCTAGGCGTGTTGTTACCCGCCCCTTTCTTGTTGCCATGGAGGAGTTTAGGACCTCTAGATATAGGTAGTTCCAAACAAACCCTAAGGTTTTAAAGGATAAAATTCTAGGTGACAGGCAAGAACAAATAGGACTAGCAAATAAGTGCATGAAGGCAGTTACGAGGCTCAAATTTACCTCCACAGATAATGCACATAAGAAGCACGTCTCGAACACAAACAAGAGGCATTTTGTTAGACAGGATCCTAAACAAGTTACCTAAGTGAAGACTATAGCACAGAAGTACATGATAATGTTTTTACAAACATCAACAACAGGGCCCTAATCAGTTTGTCTACTGATTTTAAACCTGTGAATCTTTAAGCAGTAAAAACAATCGAAAGAGTTTTCTAGTTTTATAGGGATTGATTACCTAAGGCTTGCGAGGTGTTGGACTGTGCGTAATCAGAATAATTAAAATAGTTCAGAAGTTGTTTTACCTAAAAACATGTTATTCTAGTTGATCTGAAAATGCAGAGATTGTTACCAGTTTTATAGAAAGTAGACATGACAATTATACGTGAGGCTATTTTATACCTTTTCATGAATCAGTAGTTTAAACTAGGCGTGATTAAGCAAATGCAAACGGAATCCTAGAGCATGGTGTCCAATATGCACACACAAATGCAGAATTGTTAACACATAATTTCATAATGCATAGAATTCCCAAGGCATGATTTTCTAAATGCACAAAGAATTACAGGATGGTTGAAACATGATTTTTGAATGCGCAAGGGTAACAACTTTTATTTTAACGTCCAAGGAACAGGATCTCTAAGTGATAAGTGTAAACATAGATTAGTGACAGATGAGTTGCTGAAATAGTAGACATGCAATCCTAGGCACAATGTCTAGTGCATGTTTTTGCATGAGTTGAATGAATATGTTGGTCCTAACACATGGATCCTAATGCAAATATGAATAATTTAAATCCTAAATTATGATTTCTACCCAATGACATTAACATAACTATATAACTACCCTCCCCGTTTCACTAGCCATCCCCAATATCTGTTTACAAATTATTACTAACCAGCTGAATAAATTACATAAATAGATAAAGGAAAAGAAGAACTTAAACTATAGGGAGCCTGAAGCAGGACCAAGTGTATCAGATCTTCTACAACCTCAAGTGCCAAGTTTATAGCCTTTCTCATGTCCGGGTGTGTCAGAGTTCCCTAAGGACCTCATAGATCCTGAGCAATGATCACACCTAGAGCTTATTATAAATAGAACTGAATAAGTGCAGTGTTGAAGAGCCAGCCCTAGTACATCAGAGTTCAAAGGGGTCTCACAGGGATCCCAAGGCAGTCACACACTGGAGGGGCAGAACCTAGACACTTAAGAGTAGAGTGAGAGTGCTTGACATAGTTTTGAAAGACTTTTGGTATGAAAATAGTATTGAAAGGACTCAGTTGAAGTTTATAAAAATATGAAGTTGTTTTAGTAGTAAAATAGTTTGAACAAGGAAAGGGAAATTAAACAAATAGTAGATCAATTACAGAACAAACAGGTTCAGCAACACTCAATAATCGTCCTTCACACAGGGGTAATGGCGGTTGGGGACAAATATAGCACCCATAGTGCAGCACATAGCTAACAGAAGTACAAAGATATTTTGGAATTCAGGAATAGCTAACAGTATAGGGGGCTAGGGAAGGACTCACACTAGTTAATCAAAACATAGTTGAACTAGACTAGGTTAGACATAGAATTAGGGGTGTATAAGATTAGGAGATAACTGATAGTTGTAGCATAGCATAGGACTGAATACCAAATAGTGAGGACATAGAAATACTAAACATTATTGAGCAGAGTTGATCATAGTATCAGAACAACTTAGAGGGTTCAGGGGATTGGGAGATAACATAGTAGAGGACTTCATAATAACAGTGAGAACATAGCAATACTAAACATGATTGAGCAGGGTTAAGCATAGTATCAAAACAACTTAGGGTAACAATTGGTTTTGCACAACAGGTGCATACCAGAACTAGGCAAAACATGGACACGCATTCAAAGTAAGAGTAGAGTCACATTGGGACAGACTACAAGGAGAGTAAACATGTTCATAAATATGTTGGTCCTAAGAGGGGTTAGGACATAACTAGGATGCTAAGTAAAACAGGTTAACGACATGTTAAAAAAGCAAAACAATAGACATAAACAGATTAGTAAAATGATAAACTGAAGCAGTAGAGGAAACACATTAGTTTGGGAACTTAAATTTAAATCAGAACACACCAGTTAAAGAGAATAGACACAAAGTGAAGAACATGAGAGTGTAATAATTAGCCTTGGCTTACAGCCATCTAATTTCAGTAACAATAGCAAGTAACATGAGCAGAAAGTTTAAGTGAGAGAGAGTTTAGAACTAATGTTCGTGTCTAATAGCCTAATGAGATAGCATATATATAGTAGTTTGAAAGCTAGATAAAATAGGCAAGAATCAATTTGCTCACTAATTAAAGAACTCATAATCAATCAAAATTAAATCAGTCCAAGTCTTCCCTTAATTAAAGGAATCCTTTCAAACGGTAAAGGACATGAAACCAGTTAAGGAAACAAATCGTATATAGCTGGAATATAACAATCAAGTAAATAATTCAAACACGATAGGTATAAAGTAAGCAATTAGGGCTAGATAAATAAGATATAATTAAGGAAACAAGCAGTAGGAGTCAATTAATAATATAGTCAAACACACAATAAGGTAGGAAAATAACTTCAAGGTTGTAAAAGCAGAAAAAAGGTAACCGGAAATCAGTGAGGAGTACCAACACAGTAAATCAAGGATTCAAATAAAAATAGTACTAATTAAGGGAAATTAATATAAATTTATGTGAATAAACAAAATAAATGCAGTATAAGCAGGAAGAAGCAAAGTAGAAACCCTAATAAGCACAATAGGGTAAAAAATCACAGATACTCGAAACATATTCATGGTAAACAAATATACAGACAAATCAAATGAACAAATCAGCAAAAACAAACTCATAACCCAAGACCAAAGCCAAAAATAAAGGGTTTTCAACATAATTGACTAGGGTTAAAGGAAGTCTAACAAAATCGATTAAACACATAAGAATCAAGGAATAGCACTTAGAAAATCAGCGAAAATTGTTTTTTGAAGAAAGGTTTTAGAAACCCTGGTTATGAAGATGAAAAGATGCTTCGAAAAATCAGAAAAATTCCCATAGGAAATAGTGAAACAAATCAAAAAACTCTTAGATCTTTTACAGATCTAAAGAGTCAAGAGATATAGTTGGGGTTTTGAGAGAGATAACCCATAGATAGATAGAATTCGTCTTAGGAGCCATAGATTTAGTAATAAAATAGGGAGATCTTACTTGACCGGGTCGTGGTGGCCTGAGAACGGCGAGAACATGCCATGGGGTATGAGTGAACAGCCACTGGCCCCCCAACTTAGAGGTTTTGCTTGTCCTCAAGCAAATCAAAACTACTAACTCAATGAGGTTCT